>JBBPBX010016574.1:0-13675 GCA_038048925.1 Garcialebias charrua | reverse complement strand
TAATCCCTCTGACGCCTTCTTTCTCGCTCTCGTTGAGACAGTCTGGACCTTCCGATTTGCATGGGTTCCTCTGCAGGCAGTGAGGGTGCTGAAAGTGGTTTTGGCTCTGGGGTGAAGAATCTGGGGGTTGAGTACATTACCCTTTCAGACCTGGTTTGCCTCACCTCTCTGCGACGTTCTTGAAGGCGTAAATCAATCCTGGAGGCCACTGCCTCCAACTCTCTGAGGGTAGACGGAGGATCACGTGCAGCCAACTCATCCTTGATGTCGTCATTGAGAGCCTGCCAAAAAATATCTTGAAGAGCTTTCTCATTCCATTCACTGTTAGTAGCCAGAGTGTGAAAATCTATGATTAACTCAGAGACTCTGCGGTTGCCTTGACGTAATTTTAAAAGTCCTCTGGTTGACTCTTGAGTGGGAAGAACATGACTAAACACTCTCATTAGTTCAGCAGAAAAATCTCTGTATTTATAACAGATCAATGAGTCTCTTGCCCATTCACTTGACGTAATTTTAAAAGTCCTCTGGTTGACTCTTGAGTGGGAAGAACATGACTAAACACTCTCATTAGTTCAGCAGAAAAATCTCTGTATTTATAACAGATCAATGAGTCTCTTGCCCATTCAGCTGTGCCCCAAATTTTGGCTTTGCCAGATAATAAGGAGATGACATAGGCCACTTTTGAACGTTCAGATGGAAAAGCAGAGGGTTGTAGTTCAAACTGTATTTCACACTGAGTCAGGAATGGTCTGCACTGAGTTGAGTCACCAGAAAAAACCTCAGGAGGCGTCAGTTTAGGTTCTTTTGAAGCCATGACCTGTGATGCCTGGGCCAGTCCAACAGATGGCGCCAGATACTCAGTTCTGGAATTAGAATGAGGTGAGGGACAGGTTGTAAACTGTAAACTTGACTGATCAGATAGGTTACGTTCAAAATTGTTAACCAGTGTCGTAGTGAAACTCTTTTTGGCCAGATTTAATGTCAAGACTGCGTTTTTGAGTTTCACTAATAAACTGAACACTGGAGAAGTTTTAACAATTTTATTAAGAAACAGGAAACTGGAATGGGTCTTGATCGTCACCGGTAACTTGAGTTCTGCACAAGAGATTAAAATATTAGTGACAGGGCTTGAACAGGTAGATGTTTTTATCTTAAATAAAAACACTAACCTTTTTAGGCTGTTTCTGATCAGAAGAGAATTCCTTGATGACGTGAGCCGGTGGTGACGTAGTCCAGTTTTACTTCCTTGTTTACGTTGGTGCTTCGTGCGGACTTTCACACGAAGGGGGTTTTCCTTGGTTCGAAGCGAGGTCATACACAGGTAGGCAGAGAGGCGAATAATGTTGAAAGGGGCAGGCTTTACTCGTGGTCGTGAAAGGCGGTCTTGGGTTCGTTTCCGTGAGGCAGATGGCTGAACAGGTCCGACAAGGGAAGAGGCAGGAGGGCGAAGTCCAGTAGCGTGTGCAGGGATCAAAACCAGGGAAGCAGAGTCCGAGACAGTACCGTTGGGGGCTGGAGCGAGAGACGTGAGACCAAAAAACCAAAACAGTCGTAGCAAGCAAGACAGGACAAGACATGGGCGCTGGACAATTACTAGGCAAAACCGTTCATAAATCTGGCAAGGAATGACTGTGGACGTGGGGCTTAAATACAGGAACAAACAGGTGAGTGCAATGATCGTTAATGAGGCATTGGGCATGTGGGAGGAGGGAACAATGATGTGTTTACTGTGAACATGACATGACAAACAGACAGAACGTGGATCATGACATGGAATCATGACACCATCGACACAATCAGACCGGACCTTTGTTTTGTTGTAATTGTTGACCTCATGGTCGCTGAGCCCCTAACATGTTGAAGGATCTTAGCTTTGTCAGCTATTATCGTTGAAACCGTTGAACGCACTAACCCTAATTTCTGACCGATCTCTGTCGGCTTTAATCCCTGATCTGTAAGCTTAATAATCTCCATCTTAACCTCCATCATTATTGTTTTCAGTTTCTTACCCCCTGCCACGCTCCCATCCGTAGACTTTGCTCTTTTTGGGGCCATTTTTCAAGTTTGTTGAAGTTAGCTTGTTAGCACTCGCTGAAAAATACTTGCACTCTCTCTCATAAAACTCGCCAAAACTCACCACACGGCTCAGCTCGCGCTGTTACCTTAAAGGTTCAGTCTACAGTTTCTGTAGAACTGCAGCACTTAGAAAAAATTTCAACAGGCAAAGCATTCTGATCCCTCCCCCTCAGAGCCATATATGGCTCTGCCCCCTTGTGGACTGTTGAGTTTCAAATTCAAGCTCTGTTTTTATTGGCTGATTCAAATTCAAGCTCGGTTTTTATTGGCTGGTTACAAACTTTGTTTTTATTGGCTGGAAAATGGTGGGTCACTTTTTCTTTTTAGAAATGCTTATTTACCACCTGGAGAAGCAAGGGGACAATATTTTTTTTTAGTTTTTTTCAGAGATTACCTCTCTAACATCAATCTAGTGACAGAGTGAAGAAATATGTTAAAAATATATTGTTAGGACTGGGACTTCCGGATGGCGGAGGAGCGAGCAACAGCTTGATTCCTGAGCTCCCAGACGGTCGACCTACTCTCTCGACAAAAATACCTCTAAAAAACATTTTTGTACTCACATGTTAGTCGGGGAGTAACATGAAGAAGATGAGAGGAAACCAGCAGGAAAACACGAAAGAATCACCCGCTTTAACGACGGAGGCTTCCGATGGTAGCAAGCTAGCAATGGATAAAGCTATGGAAGCTATGGGAGCTAGCATTCTCTCGGAGCTGAAGGAAGTTCAGACGAACCTCAAAAAACAAATTACTGACCAGTCGGGACTTATAAAAAAAGAAATGTCGGAGTTTAGAGAAGAGATGGGGAAACGACTGGATGACATTGTTACAGACCTGAAAGACGTGAAGAGCAGAGTCGAGGAGGCGGAGCAGCGGCTAACTGAGGTGGAGGAATTCAACATGGACGTCAAAGACGTCCTGAGCCACACATTAAAGCTGCAAGAAAACATGCAAACACGTCTAACTGACCTAGAAGCCCGTTCAAGAAGGAATAACATCCGTATACACGGGATAACCGAGGGAGAAGAAGGTGAGAACTTGCATAAGTTCATAGAGCAATTTATAAAAACTGAACTCTCACTCACGGACCTCACGCTGGGTATACAACGTTGTCATCGCTCATTGGGGCCCAAACCCCCGCCCGGCTCTGTCGTGTTATTAAATTACACACGTGAGTTCGGCTGTTAGCTTAACGTGGCTTTATTCTTCAACACCATGAAACGAAACCTAACACGTCCATGTCCCTGTCTGATGACGTCACACTCGTGCGTCCCTGTATTAAACATACAGTTACACCACATCTCCCCTTTCTAGAATCAATGGGTAGACTGCCATTGATCCTGCAGAACCTTAGGGGATTATTCTGCCCCTGTGGCTGGAAGGTCTGCTCCTATCTTTACCTCAAACCATGCTCACACACACAACAGACACACATCAGTTACTCTTAGCTTAGAACACTAAATTTTCAAATAGACTGTCAGAAAATAAAGTCTGTGCTGTCTGTACTAACTCTAAACTCTGAGGCATGCACATTTACATTTAAACAGTGCAACAAAACAATGAACACAGCATATTCATTTAAAGTAATAAACTCTTTTTTTTTTACTTTGAGTCCTGCACTCTCTGCAAAATTTACAAGTCTAATCTGGTTGGTTTTACCACCGCTCTCCCAGACCTGGTTCTGAAAGGAGTGGATGGTGTTTCTGGAACCTTCAGATGTGGTGATGCTGCAGGTGATGCTGCAGCAGGTTGTTTTGGACTCCCCGGATCATGTTCAGCTGCACCGCAGGTGCTCTGCTCCGGCAAAGGCTGCATGGCCACAAGATGACGCCGGTTTCTCCTTATAATCCCGTGAGATCCCTCCACCAGATATGAGCGGGGTGTAGTGTGACTTCCAATGACAGTACCCGCTGCCTTTTGGTCTGCCACCCACACATTCTGTCCAGCTGCCAGTCTGTTAAGATTCTGTGCCCGGTGTCGCTGATCATAACGTCGAGCATCTTTTCTCCTTCTCTCCTCTTCCTTCTGTGAAACAGCATGTGCCCGGTGTCGCTGATCATAACGTCGAGCATCTTTTCTCCTTCTCTCCTCTTCCTTCTGTGAAACAGCATGTCCATCAGGAAGAGCAGGATTTAACAATGAGAATGGTGTTGTCATCAGGGGCTCCCTGTGGTTCTGTCTCTCCTGGCAGCATGCCCTGCAGTTAAGAACCCAGTCGTTCAGCTGCTGGCTGAGGCCTGGCCACCACACGGACTGCCGTGCCCGCTCCCGGCACTTGACCACACCTTGATGTCCTTCATGCAGTTTTGCAAGAACATCATTTCTCATTGTAGAGGGAATAATGAGTCTTTGTCCCTTTAGCAGTAGGCCATCTTGAACTGTAATGAAGGATCGTTCAGCCCAGTATGACTTTAGTGCTGGTTCTTTATTGATGCTTGTGGGCCAGCCTTCTTCGCACAGCTGCATCACGCGCGCACACACACTGTCCCTCTGCAGCTGCTCCTTCAGTTCTTCCAAATAGGCAGTACTCGCAGGTAGATTGCTCATTACCATATCTATGTAGATGTTTGTGTCCTCAAACAGCTCTTTTTCTGTGAGTGTTTCACCTCTTTCAACCGGTGCTCGTGTCAGCGTATCTGTTGTCCACAGACATTTCCCTGCCACATGTGTTATCGGTTCATCTGTGGGTGTTTCATCTCTTTCAACCGGTGCTTGTGACAGCGTATCTGCTGTCCACAGACATTTACCTGCCACATGTGTTATCGGTTCCGCCCCTGGTTTTAGCTCTATGGCACATGGCTGGTGCTCCTCTCCAAGTCCACTGCACAGCTCTGGGTAGGCCTGTTCTAGTGACTCTATGTCAACACTGTCTAGGCGTGCAACTAGCCCCAGCCTACAGCTCACAGATCCTCCCAACAATGCAGTGTGCAGGTGGCGAACAATGTACACATCCTCCATCTCTTCTTTTCCACCTCTCTTAAGCAGCAGCCTGGCAACGCCCACAACCTCAAGTGGACTCCTACCTGGCCCCAAAAGTGGTTTAGAAGCTTTTCTGAGCATGGGTGGACTGTCTTTAAATATGTTCTGAAACATAACGTGCGGCAGAACAGTGACATCGGCACCTGTGTCGATTTTAAATGTCACACTTTCGTCGAGAATGTTAATTTTCACCAACCAAGGATCACCATCTGTTGTGATGCTGCCAAGGAAAATGGCGTCTTCATCCTCTTCTTCCACCTCATGTACTGACTTGGGTGTCCTGCACACATGGCTATAATGCCCTTTTCTGCCACATGTGTGACATTTGCTTTCGTTTGCAGGACAGTCATGTTTAGGATGTGATGGAGATTTGCCACATTTCAAACACTGTGACTGTGAAGCTTTTCCCCTGCTGTTTTGTTCTTTGACATGCTGAGGTTTATTTTGAGCAAACTTGCCATTTTTGTGCTCTCTGACTCTGTCCACAAACTTAGCATCGCTAGCCTGTGCTTTGGAGTCTTCTTGCAGCAAATCTTGCTGTTTTTTCACTTCCTCGCTTTGACGTGCCATCCTCACAGCTTTATCTAACGTAAGTTCAGCGTCCAGCTGCATGCGTTCAGAGAGCCCTTTGTCCAATAGTCCAACAACAAGTCTGTCTCTGATTAGCTCGTCGTGTAACACCCCATAGTTACAGTGTTCAGCTAACGCATATAGCACAGTGACAAACGAATCCACAGACTCTCCTTCTCTTTGTTTACGCATGTTGAACTTAGCACGCTCATAAATTACGTTTTTCTTTACAATGAAGAATCTTTGAAAGCTGTCACGTACCCCTTTGTAGGTGTTTCTATCAGCAGCCGTCAGTGTTAGCCCACGCAAGATGTCGTCCGCCTCGTCACCCATGCAATAGATCAGCGTGTTTATCTGATTCTCTTCTGAACTTGCATTTAGGTTACTTGCCAGGCGAAATCTTTCAAATCTTCGGATCCATTTGTCCCACTCTTGCGGTTTTGAAAAGTCGAAGGACTCCGGCGGCTGGATGTTGAACGTAGCACATGGTCCTGGGTAGGGGTGGGCGATATTACCAAAAAATGATATCACGATATATTTTTTGAAATACCCCGATAACGATATCAGACGATATTTCACATTTTCTCCTTTTATTGAATCAACCAAACAAATGTGTAATTTCAAAATGACTTTTCATAAACAGTCACCAGAATACAAAAAAATATATTCATATTTAACAAGCAAAAATATATATACCGCACCAGCCGCCACTGAGGTGTGCGGTAATGACTATTCTAACACTTTAACACATTTTAAAAGAGCATACAGTAAATAAAAAAAATAATTTCTTACTTTAAGCGGCAGCTTCTGTCATCAGTTTGCCTGTTAGCTCCAGCTGTTAGCTCCAGCTGTTAGCTCCAGTTGTTAGCACCGCTGCGTTACGTCTGAGCTTCGCAGCTTTCTGTAGCACCACGCAGTTTAAACCCTTTACAGGAAGGACTGTTAGTATCCTAACTTCATACAGTTGGAGACAGAAAAAGTTTTAATAACTTACCGACGCCGCAGTCTGTGCGCGCCGCCGCCTTCAGCTGTTAGCATTTAGCCCCCGAACCCGCAGCTCCGGGCAGTCCGGTTTAGCTGCACGCACCTCCTAAAAGGTTGTCGGCTTTATTATTCCAAGTTAGCTCGTTGTCCCCCGATGTCTTCGGCTTCCAGTCCGACATCGAGGCGAGCTCCAGGGACCTCTGATCGCACAAAGCCGGCTGCCCGGTGAAGCTACGAGGTACGAGGATGCAACTATGAGGCTAATGCTAGCTCGTTCCTCCTCCTCGCGGTGTGCGCGCGCATGCGTATTAACAAAATGTAGGGCATCTCCACATGAAGGCAGTCTCCACGGAACACCGGCTGCTGTCTGCTGCTTCACGCGGTCCGCGTTCCTCCACAAAACCACCGTTATCGCAAAGTGACGCAGTCAAATGACGTCATCATAGGATGCCGCGATATAATTTTTTTCACCGGTGTCAAAAAATCCACCGGTATTATCGTAAACGAGACGATATGGCCCACCCCTAGTCCTGGGCCCACTGCGCCTCTTTGCAGTGCCGCTGCTGTCGGCTGCCCCGTCCCGCTGCTCGTGTTTTCTCCGTTGCTCATTTCGTCCTCTTTTTTGTCTTGCAGGCGTACAAACTGACAGGCTTCTCTCCACGTAGCTACAGGACTTCTGACACCATGTCGTGTTATTAAATTACACACGTGAGTTCGGCTGTTAGCTTAACGTGGCTTTATTCTTCAACACCATGAAACGAAACCTAACACGTCCATGTCCCTGTCTGATGACGTCACACTCGTGCGTCCCTGTATTAAACATACAGTTACACCACAGGCTCCAACCCTAGATCCATTGTAGTGAACTTTTTGGAGTTTTCCACCAAGGAACGTGTGCTTCACTCAGCATGGGGTAAGAAGATGATACAGCTGAGGAAAGCGGGTGTTCTTTGATCAAGATTTCCCTAATGAAATCCTTGCTAAACGTAAAGCATACAACCCCATCAGGAAGATCTTAAAAGAGAAGGGAATCCGCTTCCAATCCATGTATCCATCCAAGCTTCGTGTGTTTTATGAGAGTGGCACAGTGATTTACAACAACGCACAGGACGCATCGGATGACATGAAGAAGAGGAACATGTTTGAATCGGCGGACAAACCAGGGAAGGACACCTCACAACCCAGTTCGAGTACCCTTTCCCGGGAAGGAGCGGACGGAACGCAGCGGTGGACCCGAGAAACGCGAACAGTAGACTTCAAGGAAAAACTCAGAGCTTTCAGATGCGACGACAATACTTTGTGATTATCTGAAAATCCTCTAGTACAAGTGTTCAGAATGACCGTGCTGTGGGACCAGGACCGCTTTCTCCATGGGCGCTGCCAGGATGGATGAGAGTCGAAGGGCAGCACCGCGAGGAGCCCCCTGGGACCCCAGGGACTCTCCTCACTACACAGAAGGTGGACTGGTACCTCACTATTGGAAGTCATGTATGTTATGTATTGTTTTGTTTTTTTGCAGACCCCCCCTTATCCATAAGAGCATCTGGAAAACACTAAGTATTTTTATGTTTATATATTAATGACAGAAGTGAAGCAACAATATAAGGTAATTACTCTTAATGTAAATGGTTTAAATAATCCTATTAAAAGAAAAAAAGCATTGGCAAAGATGAAAAAAGAAAAGCAAGATATAATTTTTTGGCAAGAAACACATCTTTCTACTACTGAGCATGAAAAACTAAACAAAATGGGGTTTAAAAATGTGTTTTTTTCTTCATATGCAAAAAAGAACTCTAGAGGAGTCGCAATTTTATTATCTAATAAGTTGAATTTTCAGTTCTCCTCACAAATTAAAGATAAAGAAGGAAGATATATATTGGTAAAAGGCTATATAGATAATAAAGAAGTCACCTTATTGAATGTGTATAGACCACCCGGAAATGATAAGCAGTTTATTAAGAAAATCTTTACTATGATCACAACAGAAGTATCTGGGATATTGATAAGTGGGGGAGACTGGAACGTCCATTTAAATCCTTTTTTAGACTCGTCCAACAAAATTACCAAAGCTCAGACAGAAGCAAAACACATTAAAAGAATGCTGAAAGAATTAAGATTAGTGGATGTTTGGAGGAACTTACACCCTCAAGAGAAGAAATATACTTTTTTTTCCTTTTCTCATCAGATGCATTCAAGATTAGATTATTTTTTTATACAAAATGTTGACAGACAAAGAATAATAAACTGTGATATAGGGGTGAGAGATATATCTGATCATGCCGGAGTATACATGACACTCCATCTGGATAATGACCGTAAAGAAACCCTGTGGAGATTTAATAATAGTTTACTAAACGACATTAAATTTGATAACTTTGTAGAAAAAGAATTCAAAGACTTTATGGACCATAATAACACAGAGGATATTTCTCCCTGTATTTTATGGGATGCAGCAAAAACAGTTCTAAGAGGGAAAGTAATTATGTGGTCTTCACATAAGAAAAAAGAAAAAGAAAAATGTTTTAAAGATCTTACTATAAAATTAAAATCTTTAGAAATACAATACATGGAAAATAATAATGACCATACCCTACTACAAATAAATGAAACAAAACAAGCTTTAAACTACTTATATGAAGACCAGATAGAGAAAAAAGCAAAATTTCTTAAACAGAACTACTATGAAAACGGACACAAATCAAAGAGATTACTAGCATGGAGAATACGTAAGCAACAAGCTGATAGGTTTATAGAAAAAATTAAAAATCCAACAGATAAAAAGATAAATCACTCTCTTAGAGACATTAAAAAATCTTTTGAATTATATTATACCGAATTATATACACAGCCTCATACAATAGATCCATTTCCAGTGAAGACATTTCTTGCCTCTTTGGATTTACCATCAATAGGTACAGACCAAAATAATAGGCTTATAAAACAAATAACTGAGGAGGAGATCAACAAAACAATTTCAAAAATGAAAGGGAATAAGATGTCAGGCGAAGATGGTTACCCGGCGGAATGGTATAAATACTTCAGAAAGCTATTCATCCCACTGCTTGGGAACTGCTTTAATTATATACTCTCTGGAGGGGAAATACCACCATCTTGGAGAAGAGCAGTGATCTCAGTAATCCCTAAGCCAGGTAAAGATAAAACAGAATGTGGTTCATATCGACCAATATCAGTTCTAAACATTGATTACAGGATATTTGCAACAATAATGGCAGAAAGGTTGAAATTGATTATCCCAGAAATGACAGACACAGATCAGACAGGTTTTATTCATAATAGGCAAACTCATGATAACCTGAGACGAGCTTTTCACCTTATAGACCAAATGAAAAACACAGAATCAATAGTTGTTAGTTTAGATGCAGAAAAGGCGTTTGACTCAGTTTGTTGGAACTATCTTTATTTAACTTTGGAAAGATTTGGGTTTAATAATCAAATCATACGCTGTTTTCAGTCCCTGTATGAGTCTCCTTCTGCAAGGATTAAGATTAATGGAGACTTATCAGATAAAATACAATTAAAAAGGGGGTGTCGCCAAGGATGCCCACTGAGTCCAATTTTTTTTACACTCTTTATTGAACCTCTAGCACAAGCCATCAGAGAACACAAGAATATTATGGGGGTAACTATTAAAAGTATAGAACACAAAATATGCCTTTACGCTGATGACGTGCTCGTAACACTAACTAAACCAGAAACTAGCTTACCTAACCTTCTTTCATTACTTAAAATATTTGGTACTTACTCAGGGTATAAATTAAATTTACAGAAAACACAAGTCCTCTCATATAATTATCAGCCATCATTAAGAATACAGAAAATGTCCAGGTTCGATTGGTCGAATAAATCTATAAAATATTTGGGAATTAAAATTCCTACAGAGCTATCCAACCTTTTTGAACATAATTATATACCATTGACAGCAGAGATTAAAATGGATTTACAGCGTTGGTCATTATTAACCACAAACTTACATAATCGAATAGATATAATAAAAATGAACATCCTACCCAGGTTCCTTTATCTTTTTCAGGCTTTGCCTATAAAGTTACATGATAAACAATTTTGTGAATGGGATAGAATAATCTCAAATTTTATTTGGGCTAAACATAAACCAAGAGTAAAATTAAAGACATTACAATTGTCGAAGGAAAAGGGTGGATGGGCTTTACCTAATTTAAAGGATTATTATAGAGCAGCACAGATGAGAGTGTTAATTGGATGGTGTGACCCATCATGTGAAGCTAAATGGAAAGAGATTGATTTGTCTTATAGTGATATACCGCTACAATCTTGGCTCGGAGATCATTGTCTGATTAAAAAACATATAGATTCTGCCCAAATACCCTCATGGATAAAAGTACCGCTGGACATATGGCATAAAATATTAAAACAAGAAAAAATTGAAAGAAATGCTCGGATCCTAAGATGGCCAGCTTATGACAGTGATTTTCACCCTGCAAGAATTGATAAGAGATTTGCACAGTGGTCACAACAAGGTATAACGAGTTATTTAAAAATCACAGATAATAATGAATTAAAAAGCTTCAAACAACTTCAAGATAAATATAATTTAGAAAAACTTGACTTTTTTAGATATCTCCAATTAAGACATTATTACAATAAAAGTATAAAATTATTGGAGGAGGACAAGACAGGTATACTTAAAATATTAATGGATTCAAGCAATGGTAGACCTCCCAAAAAAATAATATCTAATTTATATTTATGTTTACAAATGGGGAGAAAATGTAATACAACATATATTAAGGTTAAATGGGAAAAAGAAGCCAGGATAACAATAACAGATGATGTTTGGTTTAATATATGTAATTCTGTGATTCACACGACAAGTTCTGACCTATGGAAGGAATTTTCCTGGAAATGCATGGTACATTTTTTCATCACACCTAATATTCAAAGCAAATATTATAATGATATTGAAAAGGCAAAATGTTGGAGAAACTGTGGGAATGTCTATGCAGGACACTTTCATATCTTTTGGGAATGTACCAAGATCGCACCCTACTGGTCAGAAGTGATAAAGGAGATTAATTCTAAAATGAACTTGAACTTGGACTGTGATTTTACTGTGGCCTTCTTGGGTAATTTGCCCTATGGACTGAGGAAATCTGACAAATATCTCGTATTAATATTACTAGCAGGTGCAAAGAAAGCTATAACTCGTAAGTGGCTTGAAGTGGAACCACCATCATGTCTGGACTGGAAGGATATAATTGAGGAAATTCATGTAATGGAGCGAATGACTTTTTCATTAAGACTTGACACTGTAAAATATAAAAAATACTGGAAGAAATGGAACATTCCTGGATCTTGACACCGGCTGTATATATGTTGACTAAATGATATAACTGCCTCCTTTTTTTTTTGTTTTTTTTGTTTTTGCTGACTACTATTTAGTTGCTCATGTCAGATTAGATGCTCTACTCTACCCCCCCCCCCCCCCCTTTTTTTGTTTGTTTGTTTTGTTTTTTTGTTTTGTTTTTGGGGAACTCTGAAAGTTATTGTATATAAATATGTTTAAAAAGTAAAGTGAAAAGAAAGGAGGAAAAAAATGGAAAAAAACAAAGTCTTAAAAAAATATATATATATTGTTAGAAAAGTTACATATAGCAGCTTTAAATACCTTTACCATTCTGTATCACTCCGCCTTTGTCCCTCAGGAGGTACATTACGCCTGTATACATCCGCTGCTGTAATTTCACATTGTCGTCTGCTCCCTTCTTCAGTGTCGCCACAGCGAGTCATCCTCCTCCATCTTACTCTGTCCTCTGTCCTCACTCCAACTACGTCCATGTCCTCTCTAACTGCATCCATAGATCTCCTGTTTGTCTTTTTCCTGGCAGCTGCATTTCTGACATTCTCTGCATCATGTCAGCCAGCTCACTACCTTTGCCTGTCATTGTCCCCTCGTTTAGAGTTGCCACCCTCCAAAGTAATGTAACGTGCAGGCAATTTTTTTAAAATAAAATGTTTTTATGGGAAAAACCGGAGTCCCCGGAAGAAACCCAAACATGCATGTATAGAACTTGTAAGCTCCCTCAGAGAGGTCCCTGGACAAGATTCGATCTGGCAACTTTCTTGCTGAGAGGCGGCACCTCAACAAACTTTCGTCTGCTCCCTTCTTCAGTGTCGCCACAGCGAGTCATCCTCCTCCATCTCACTCTGTCCTCACTCCAACTACGTCCATGTCTTCTCTAACTGCATCCATAGATCTCTTGTTTGTCTTTTTCCTGGCAGCTGCATTTCTGACATTCTTTTCTGCATCATGTCAGCCAGCTCACTACCTTTGCCTGTCATTGTCCCCTCGTTTAGAGTTGCCACTCTCCAAAGTAATGTACTGTAACGTGCAGGCAATTTTTTAAAATAAAATGTTTTTATGGGAAAAACCGGAGTCCCCGGAGGAAACCCAAACATGCATGTAGAACTTGCAACCTCCCTCAGAAAGGTCCCTGGACAAGATTCAATCTAGCAACTTTCTTGCTGAGAGGCGGCGCCTCTACGAACTTACGTCTGCTCCCTTCTTCAGGGTCGCCACAGCGAGTCATCCTCCTCCATCTCACTCTGTCCTCTGTCCTCACTCCAACTACGTCCATGTCCTCTCTAACTGCATCCATAGATCTCTTGTTTGTCTTTTTCCTGGCAACTGCATTTCTAACCTTCTTCTCTGCATCATGTCAGCCAGCTCACTACCTTTGCCTGTCGTTGTCCCCTCATTTAAGCCCCCAGTATACATGTTTCTTTTGCCTCACGCCGCTGGACTGGCGTGTGCAGCGTGCAGGCAGTTCATATATAGTTCTGTGCAAGCGCAGCTCTCTGAGTGCAGTCTCCAGCAGCTGCGCCGGGCGGAGCAGGACAAATTGAGGTCGCTGATTGGTCGACGGCGCCCGGCCCCTCCGGGGGACGGGCGACGCTGGGTCCCGGCTGCCTGCCGTCGCCATTGCGTATGCTACCCCGACGCGACCCTCCACGGCGCACGGCCCCTCTGGGGGACGGGCGGCGCTGGGCCACGGCGGGATGCCGTCGC
>JBBPBX010016573.1:26275-43371 GCA_038048925.1 Garcialebias charrua | reverse complement strand
ATATACTATATATATATATATATATATATATATATATATATATATATATATATATATATATATATATATATATATATATATATATATATATATATATATATATATATATATATATATATATATATATATATATATATATATATATATATATATATATATATATATATATATATATATATATATATATATATATATATATATATATATATATATATATATATATATATATATATATATATATATATATATATATATATATATATATATATATATATATATATATATATATATATATATATATATATATATATATATATATATATATATATATATATATATATATATATATATATATATATATAGTGTGTGTGTATATATATGTATATACTGTATGTATATACAGTATATATATATAGTATTTTAGTTAGTAATAGCAAAGTGCAACGTTGCCGGGTGTCAGCATGACTCCAGAGCACAGCAAACACAGATGTATATGAACAGTTTAGACTACCGGTAATTGTGTTTTTCAACAAACTGGAAGGTCACGGTGATACATGATGCTATCTAGACCACAAAGCATTTCAAAATATACTGCCTTTGAACATAGGCATTAGTTACTGTAAAAATGTCAATATCTTAAGGTAGACAGGCTGTTTGGCCCAGTTTATGTAAAGACCAGATAGCTTAGCATGGACTGGCTGCTCCACTAGTTTACTCCTTATAGGTTGGAATTTACTCCAATGGAATCTGCTTGACAGCAGCTAATGAAGACACTGTTTAGTCTAGTATTTCATGCATATCACAGGTGTGTGTGTGTGTGTGTGTGTTTTATTTTTTTAGTTGAATTTGATTATTTTGGATCAAGCTAAGTGGTTGTAAAGCATTTACTTATTTTGCATGCTGACCAGCTTGCCTAATGCTCACAAGCTAACTGTAACAACCTTATTTCTCACTTTTGCCTCCTGCTTCACCAGTGATCTCAGTCTGACTTTAGATCCCAGGTAAGCAGCTGTTGCACTGTAGGCATTAATTCCGATAGCAAAAAATTTCCTACAGGGTATCCGTGGTAAAAGGTATTAAAAGGTAGTAAATAAAATTAACACAAATTACAGCCATTAAAAAGTATTAAAAAGTAATAAACGTCATCTGACGAGGTATTAATTTTTTTAAACCTACACAACTATATTTTTCCCGTTCTATCTGCGAAAAAAATCCTGTGTATTTATTTATCTTTTCTAATTTTATGTTTGAGTAGGACCTAAGCTAAATCAATGACGTCATATTGTCGGTCAGTGTGTGTTCACTCCTACAGCCGGCCGAGGGCCAACAGAGCTTCCAGAACCGTCATGGGCAAATGTAAGTTTTCAGACCTCTGGTTAGAGGACGTCAGAGTCAGAGACTGGCTTAACAGCAGAGAGGCTTATTGTCATGTCTGTAAAAATAAACAGGAAGGAGGAACGCGGCTCGTTTCTCTGAAATTTAACAAGAAAAGCACCTAAACAATTATTTGTTAGCTCAAAATTATAGCAGAGGTGTGTCTCAGTCTATCATTTGCTTAATAAATGCACTTTAATGGTCAAATTCACCGGGGTGTTGCTGCTGTTTTGACGGTTCCAAGCAGAGAGCAGAATGAAGGTGGGGAGAATATGGCGATTGAGTCATTAATAGCTGGTGAAGATTCTCAGTCATCCAGGACATGGTAAATTCTAAAAAGTGCAAGAAAAAAAAAGTATAAAGTATAGTGTTATAAATAAAGTCCAGTACAGTTGTTTTTGTCTTGAACTTTTTTGAATTTGTCATTATAGCCACATTTTCCTATTACATGATACAACAGCCAACCTCATGCCATACACCTTTTACTACTCTGCTGCTATCAAGTACTGCTGTTTTTTTTTTTTTCCTCAGTCAGAATGAATGGAAACGGTCATATCTCAGTCATAAAATGGTTTATAAATATGGGGGGGAAATCCATAAATATGTCACTTAGGTCTATAAATCGCAGGGCATGTAAATTATGCAAAAAACTGTGACTTACAGGCTGAAAAATACAGTAGTTATTATTTTTCTCCCTCTCTTTTTGAATTGTGCATGTTTTCAGCGTTGAATTATTTTAACTAAACTGTTCTCTTTTCAAGTTTACAGTTTTTCGTTTGCCATTAGAGATAAGCTATATGTGGGAACAATTAAATAACTTTTTGTCTTGGGTTAGATTTAAATAACAAATAGGTCAGTGCTTTTATTGAAGCAAGAAGCAAATTGATGTATCCAGTAATTGTTATAAAACTACATTTACTACCAAAGTTTAAGAAGAAAAATGACAGTTATCTATCACTTTAAAATTGGTTGCTCTGAACTGAAATACAAGAGGTTGCCGCTACGGTTGCAGCTCAGTGTCGTGATGGTATTAAAAAATATTGTGATGGTATTAAAAAGGTATTAAATTTAACTCAATAATTTATATATATACCCTGTCCAAGTGGGAAGGGGGCTTCTCGGTTGACTTTCATTGCATTTCAGGGAGATTTAACAAATAGAAGTTCAGAGATAATTGTACTCAGAAGCCTTTTTAGGTATCTACTCCCGTGCTTTATCTAAAGGGAAGGCCATTGTTTACAACTTTAAAAACTTGGCCAAGCTTTTGAGCCATTTTGGCTTCTTTGAACCCATGCACATATTTTCTCATCACAAATCTGTGCCTTCGTGTCCTTTTTTTCTTTTTCCTTTGACTTCACTAGGTGGTACTTTGGCAAAATCACACGTCGTGATTCTGAAAGGATGCTGCTTCATTTAGAAAACAAGAGAGGGACTTTCCTGGTGAGAGAAAGTGAAACATCCAAAGGTAAGAGTGTCAGCCCATCATTCATTGTAATTTAGGCTTGCTTTTAACATTTTGAGTTGTACTTTCAGGTTTAGAAATGAATTTAAGACAATGTAAAAAAAAAAAAAGAAGAAGTTAATTCTGGTCCTCTGGACATTCAAAAAACAAAATAAACAAACAAAAAAAATTTGTAGAAACGTTTCGTCTTTCCTCCAAAAAACTTCCTCAGTCTGAGGAGCTGTATTCAGCTCAGTCTTATAAATAGAACCTTCTCATTGTAGTAATACACCTTCATCTCTCTGAAACACTTTTTACTGATCCTCTCAGTAAAACAGACATTAACACCATTGTATTACATTAATTTGAATCAAGATACAAATTTAAATCAATAAGAGACTTCTTTTAATTTGTGTGTTAAGTGAGCATTATTGAATTCAATGTTTGATAGTCAAAGACTCTGTTTGTTTTAATTCAAACTGGAATTACCATAAATTCCAGAATATAGGTTGCGGTTTTTTGCCTAATTTGCATGCCCTGCGACCTATAGAGGTGAGACCTGTTTATGGATTTTTTCCCATATTTTTAGACCAATTTTTGGTTCAGATATGACCGTTTTTCATTTTGGCAAAAAAATGGTGCAGTACCACTTTCGGCCGCTAGGGTACACCCACCAACCGTTCCCACCTCATGTATCCGAAGGCAGCCTCCGTCGGTCGGACTGACTCTGTCGCAGCCCGGCCTCCTGCTCTGGAGCCTTGAGTCCACCTACCGTTCCCACCTCATGTGTCCGAAGAAAGCCTCCTCTGGTCAGACTTACTTTGTCGCTGCCCAGCCTCCTGCTCTGGAGGTAACTACTATTAGCTGTGTTGTTAGCTGTGTTTGTTAGCAAGATAAGTCAAGAACCACAGGACAGATTTTTATCAAACTTAGAGAAAGTAATCACTGTATGGACATTTACAAGTGACCAGCTTTATGAGATGTTTGAGATAAAAAATCGATCTTTTAGCATTGTTGTTAGCGGTTAGCTACCGTAAACGGATACTATCTGCCAATAAAGATATATATTCTATTTAGATAAATAAGTCATGATCCACAGGACAGATTTTTTTCAAACTTACAGAATGTAATTATTTGGGTTTCATTTACAAACTTTGACCTGTATGAGACATTTGAGATAAAATTCAATGTTTTATGGGCATAAACATGTGGCGTTAGCATCGTTTTATTTCCGTGTATAATTTAGCAAATAGCTCATAAACCACTTGGCGGATTTTCTTTCAGCTTACAGAAAGTAATTATTTGGTATTCATTTACAAACTGTTGACCTGTATGAGACATTTGAGATAAAATTCGATGTTTTATGGGCATAAGCGTGTGGCGTTGGCATAGTTTTATTTCCGTGTATAATTTAGCAAATAGCTCATAAACCACTCGACTGATTTTCTTTCAGCTTACAGAATGTAATTATTTGGGTTTCATTTACAAACTGTTGACCTGTATGAGACATTTGAGATAAAATTTGATTTATTTATAATTTATTTTCGCAGTGCACATGACCGTTTGGAAGA
This sequence comes from Garcialebias charrua, assembly GCA_038048925.1. Lineage (NCBI taxonomy): Eukaryota > Metazoa > Chordata > Actinopteri > Cyprinodontiformes > Rivulidae > Garcialebias > Garcialebias charrua. The sequence continues at coordinate 38,985 of JBBPBX010016573.1, read as the reverse complement.
CGTCAAAGCGAAACAATTTAAATCCAGCAAATTTGACCATTTCGTGAATTTATTAAGGAACGGTTAAGCTCAGAAACACTTTTGCTATAATGTCAGCTATAATTTTTAGCAAACGAATAATTGTTTTTACCATGTTAATCTTCTTAAAGCCTTGCTGTGCGCTCCTGTGGCAGACATTTGCAGCAGAGCTTAACACTTGGTCCACATTTCCGGGTTGTCTCAGCTGTGACGCGTCACGTCAGCGGTGGATGACGCGTTACGTTGGCGGTGACGTAGGTGCGATCTATATTAAGGTGCAACACGTTTATGGATTTTTCCAATTTTTTGGCAATAATTGGACAAAGTGATCTATATAACGGTGCAACTTTTATTCCGGAAAACACAGTAACAGTTGAACATCCTCTTATTGAATGTGTGATGGTGCACTTTTTCTCTGAAACCTACAGATTTACAGTGACACTGTTTATCTCTTTTTGTTTGGATTCAGGACACTTAATCACCTCACAAGAGACTCTTTATTTTTGTCCTAATTAATAATCAGAAGATAATCTCTGGTTTTGTTATTATCATCAGTAGGTTTCAATATGTTGATAATTGAATGACATTGTTTTAATCAAAGTGACAGGTCAACAGTGTTGTTTAAAGTGTTAACAGTTTTTATCAGTTTTTATCATAAAAGCTGGCGCCTAAAAACTAACACTTCTATCCTTCCTTTTCTGACATAATCTAACGTCTTGACCTCTTCCTCTGATGTCATTTTCACTCCCCCTTCCGGTGCCAATGGCCAATCGGGAAGGACTCGGTAACTGGGTCAAGCTCCCAGTAAAAGCTCTGACTTCCTGCTTCTTTTTTAGTCTTCTGGAGGAGTCAAACTATAATGTTTCTCCTAAGAGCTGATTTGAACGCTGGTCAAAACGCTAATGATCACGTCATCAGTTAAAGACTTATAACATGCTAGTTATAAGTCCGCTTCGAGCTTTAAAGCTCCAACTTGAATAAACTTTCCTCTCAAGGAATACCTTTATTCTGAAAGCCAACCAGGAAATGCCGCTATTCTGGTCTGATTAACGCGGACGTCCGGAGACACTTAATTGGTAAAAACCAATATGATGTCTACTTTTATTTTTGCATTTGGGCCAGGCAAGTGTAAAAAACCACAACAACGGAGTCCCAGAAGCATCCGGAAACCCCGCCGATGATTGCCGAACTACGGAATGACGTAATTAAAGGATCCAGTCAGAAGGCACTACAATGGATCTTACATTCCGACTTTGCCACACAGTCATAACCAGTCATTTTTTATCCTCCATCCTTACACATGTAAGTGTGACTGTGCTGCTAAAACCTCACTTCACCCGCTGCTGCAGCCGCGGACACACAGAGCTCAGACCCGGACACTCATAGCTGAGAACCGACGGTCATCACGGCTGCAGCCACGGACACACCGAGCGGACCTCACGTCACCCGCGTGGTTACATACAATGCCCAGCAGACACACACCGCTCTACCAGTTGAACTCCCCTTAAATCGTCCCAATTTTGTTTTTATCTTTTTTATTTATCGCTGTAGAGTTGTACACACTTTACAGTTACGTTTGTGCCTAACTCAGACATTGGGGGATGTTTATTATTTCCATGCAATGTAATGCCGAGAAAAAAACGAGAACTGATTGACACATTATTATGCTGGTGAAGATTCTCAGTCGTCCTGGACATGAAAAAATCAAAAAAGGCGTTCAATACAGAACAACTGGACTTTATTTGTAACAAACAAGACGTTTCGCTTCTCATCCGAAAAGCTTTATCAATTGAGTTAGGAGACAGTGAGGGGGAGCAGTTATAACAGGACAAGCCATTGACACGCACCAACATATGTAAATTGGAAACTAACACCCCCACATACTTGGGATAACACGTACCTGTGACCCATTCAAAGTTCAGTGTGTGAAAACAGAGCTTACAGAACACACACACACATCCTACTGTATGTGAAATGACAAGTCACACTTCACCCATTGATAGCAGGGACCTGTCAAAGTCTTTGTTGGTCTAATTCACAAACAAGTCTAAGATGTCAACTTTCTAAAACTTATGGTGCGGCCCTGGGTTTGGTTCCCAGGCGTCTCACACCTGATGAGAACAGAGGATTGTATTAATAATAATAATAATAATAATATATGTTGGTGAGTCCTCCATGTTGGCTCTAATCTGCCCTGTGAGAAATTCATATGGCCTCCTTTACTAATCTCTCAAACCATTGTTCCTCTCTATCAAGGATGTGAACATCTTCATCCCTGAACAAATGACCGCTGGCCAGGAGAGGAGAATAGACCGCAGAGTCCTGACCTGATTATGTTGATCTTCTGTGCTGGGCCATCCTTTTGTCCAGTGGCTGTTTAGTTTCCCCGATGTAAGACTGATCACAGCCCTCCTGACACTGAACAGCATACACAATATTACTCTGTTTGTGCCGGGGGACTGGATCTTTGGGATGAACCAGTCTTTGTCGTAATGTATTTTGGGGTTTAAAAGCCACTGGGACGTTGTGTTTAGAAAATAAACGTCTCAATGTCTCTGAAACTCCCGCAACATACGGAATGACCACTGGTCTGGGTCTGGGTTCCTTCTTTTCACCTGATGGCTGGCTGGAGTCCTGTTTGGGTTTCTTCTCTGCTTTCAGGAAGGCCCAGTTAGGATATCCACATTTCTCTAGAGCCTGTTTTGTGTGTGATTTCTCCTTCTGCCTGGCACCTGAGTTAGTGGGGACGCTGGCTGCTCTGTGATACAGAGTCCTGATGACTCCTAACGTGCTCCAGAGGGTGATGGGAGTCAAACTACAAATACTGGTCTGTGTGGGTGGGTTTGTGGTACACCTCAGTTTGCTAATGTCCTTCATCAGAAACTGAAACCTCACAGTCCAAGAAAGCCAGCCTGCCATCTTTTACATCTTCTCGTGTGAACTTTATATATTTATCCACAGAGTTGATGTGATCAGTGAAATGTTGGACTTCCTGAGATTTAATTTTAACCCAGGTGTCATCAACATACCTGAACCAATGACTTGGTGGTGTCCCTGAAAAGGACGTCAATGCTCTCTTTTCTACCTCCTCTATGTACAGGTTGGCAACAATAGGAGAGACTGGAGACCCCATAGCACACCCATGTTTATGCCTATAATATTGCTCCCCATATGTGAAGTAGGTTGACTGAAGGCACAGTTTTCAACAGTTGACACAGTTGTTCTGTGGAAAGTGTGGTCATGCTGCTCAGAGTGGTGTCTGATGTTATCCTTAAACTGACCACCTCTACTGCCTCATCAACAGGAATGCACGTATAGGCTACGTTCACACTGCAGGCAAATTTGACCCAAATCTGATTTTTTTGCCCCATCTGACCCATATCCGATTTTTTTATGAGAGTCTGAACGCAACAAATCCGATGTTTTCAAATCCGACCCAGGCCGTTTCAGTATGTGGTTTTAAATCAGATATACTGTATATCTGATGTTTTCAAAGCGACTGCAGTCTGAACACTCATGTGACTTACATCTGACTTTTTCAGAACACGTGCGGCTCATTTAATTGAGCCCACGCGTGTTTGTACAGACAGAGGGGACACGCAGCTCAGAGCGGGGTGGGGGCTAGCGGGGGGGAGAGGAGCTCTCTGTACTTGCAGCGACGCCTACACCACTCGCTTGCTTTCTTCTCATTTTTTGCCTTTCATCGTTTGGATGTTTATCTCTCCCCGATTGGAGAACAACTTCAAAATTACGAGCACACACTGAAAACTGTTGCGCGCGTCCATGTTTACTTCCTCAAACACAGGGTGCTGCGTCAGCAGTGTCGGGACAAAATCAAGCGACCAGCCCCATGAAAACAAGCCCAAACAAGTAACTCGCTGCCTGCGTGTCATGTCACGCAGGCTGAGACATGAGCCGCAGCGCGCAGCGGATCCAAAAGAGAAATGGAGCAGAACACAGCTGAAGCTCAATTTTTAATATTTCATCACATCTACAGCTGCACTGATCAGCGCGCTATGTTTTCTTCTGCGCATGCGGGTCACTTCTGCAACGTAGAGCGTTCACACTGGAGTCATGCCAGGTCTGATGCTGGTCGCATTTAAAATGTAGTGTGAACGTTCACACCAAAAGATCTGATTTAAAAAAAAAATCGGAATTGAGCATTAAGACCTGCAGTGTGAACGTAGCCATAGAGTGATGGGACATCAAAAGAGACCATTGTTTCATCAGTCTCCTTGGCTACGTTCACACTGCAGGCAAATCCGACCCAAATCCGATTTTTTTTTTTTTGCCCCATCTGACCCGTATCCGATTTTTTTTATGACAGTCTGAACGCGACAAATCAGATGTTTTCAAATCCGACCCAGGCCGTTTCAGTATGTGGTTTTAAATCGGATATATATCTGATGTTTTCAAAGCGACTACAGTGTGAATGCTCATGTGACTTACATCTGACTTTTGCATCACATCATCTCACGTCCCATGTCGTCCCACCACTCTTGGCTCCTACTCCGCAGCCACACACCCCTCTGAACAGAGGCAGCAGCCACAGCTCCAAAAATCGCCATCACTAAAAATTTTGCTCGCTTTCTTCTCAGTTTTCTTTTGCTTTTAATTATTTGGATGTTTAGCTTTCTCGATTGGACTACAACTTCAAAATTACCAAACACACACTGAAAACTGTCGCGCGGGTCCACGTTTACTTCCGCAAACACAGGGTGCTGCGTCAGCAGTGTTGCCAGATCTCGCGACAAAAATAAGCGACCAGCCCCATGAAAACAAGCCCAAACAAGCGACTCACAGCTTGCGTGTCACGTTCTGAGACACGTTTTCTTCTGCGCATGCGGGTCGCTTCTGCAATGTAGATTGTTCACACTGGAGTCTGATGCAGGTCTGATGCAGGTCGCATTTAAAATGTAGTGTGAACGTTCACACCAAAAGATCGGATTTTTTAAAAATCGGAATTGAGCATTAAGACCTGCAGTGTGAACGTAGCCCATGATGACATCCCTCACCTTATCCACAAAGTCCATGGTGTTTTGTATGTGGTGTTCTGAGCTACCAACTAAAGGGATTAGTACAGACGTCAGATATTTGGAAACATTGTAAGTGACAGAGTTAATCGTGCTAACAACTGGTCTTAAAGCTACACCTTGTTTGTGAATTTTAGGTAAACCATACAGACTAGGTGTCGCCTCCCCTGGGTACAGTCTGTGGTACAGAATACGGTCAATAGCCTTGTCCTGCTCCAAATGTTTCAGGCAATCTATCAACTTTTTCTTGTAACCACTTCCTGGATCTCTTCAGCAGTTCATAAGTGGTTAAGTCCCTAAGGAGTGACATAACTTTCTCATGATAGTCTTTCTGGTTCAAAATCACTGTGCGCCTTCCTTTGTCTGCTGGGAGAATGATGATGTTTTTGTCCTTGCTAAGAGTGGTAAGTGCATTCCTCTCCTCTCTACTGATGTTGGAAGGTAGTGGTTTGGCATTGCTGTTGTTAGCATGATTAACTCGGTCACTTACAATGTTTCCAAATATCTGGCGTCTGTATTAATCCCTTTAGTTGGCAGCTCAGAACACCACATACAGAACACCATGGACTTTGTGGATAAGGTGAGGGATGTCATCATGGAGACTGATGAAACAATGGTCTCTTTTGATGTCACATCACTCTTTACGTGCATTCCTGTTGATGAGGCAGTAGAGGTGGTCAGGTAAGGTTAAAATCAGACACCACTCTGAGCAGCAGGACCAAACTGTGCCTGCAGTCAACCTATACTTTACATATGGGGAGCAATATTATAGGCAGAAACATGGGTGTGCTATGGGGTCTCCAGTTTCTAGAATTGTTGCCAACCTGTACATGGAGGAGGTTGAAAAGAGAGTATTGACGTCCTTTTCAGGGACACCACAAAATCATTGGTTCAGGTATGTTGATGACACCTGGGTTAAAATTAAATTTCAGGAAGTCCAACATTTCACTGATCACATCAACTGTATGGATAAATAGATTATGTTCACACGAGAAGATGTAAAAGATGGTAGGCTGGCTTTCTTGGACTGTGAGGTCTCAGTTTCTGATTGCAAACTGAGGTGTACCACAAACCCACTCACACAGACCAGTATTTACAGTTTGACTCCCATCACCCTCTGGAGCACAAGTTAGGAGTCATCAGGACTCTGTATCACAGAGCAGACAGCGTCCCCACTAACTCAGCAGCCAGACAGAAGGAGAAATCACACACAAAACAGGCTCTAGAGAAATGTGGATATCCTAACTGGGCCTTCCTGAAAGCAGAGAAGAAACCCAAACAGGACTCCAGCCAGCCATCAGGTGAAAAGAAGGAACCCAGACCCAGACCAGTGGTCATTCCGTATGTTGCGGGGTTTCAGAGACATTGAGACGTTTATTTTCTAAACACAACGTCCCAGTGGCTTTTAAACCCCAAAATACATTACGGCAAAAACTGGTTCATCCCAAAGATCCAGTCCCCCGGCACAAACAGAGTAATATTGTGTATGCTGTTCAGTGTCAGGAGGGCTGTGATCAGTCTTATATCGGGGAAACTAAACAGCCACTGGCCAAAAGGATGGCCCAGCACAGAAGATCAACAAACATGCCGTAAAGTAAAGTCAGTAAATTTTATGGCCACTGTTTATACTTTTGTTTTTGTATTTTAAAGGCCTTAAATGTTTTGATTTAACATTTTTTTTATGTTAAAAGCACAAGAGCACCTTTTTAAGTTTAAATTATTTATTCTTCCTTTTTGCTTGAAGTACTTTTTTGCTGCTATGATCCAATTTTTGAGTTTATTAAAGATTTAGACTAGACTGTAGACAACAAAAATACAGTGGCAATAATTCTATTTGTAAAAAGCGTATGTGTGCAATTGATGGTTAAAATAAAATATTTAAGTTTGTTCAAATTTAGTGATCAACATCATCATGTCAGGACTCTGCAGTCTACACTCATCTCCAGGTCAGAGGTCACTCTTTCAGGGATGAAGATGTTCACATCCTTGATAGAGAGGAACAATGGTTTGAGAGAGGAGTAAAGGAGGCCATCTTTGTGAAAAGAAACCGTCCATCATTAAACAGAGGTGGAGGCCTCCGGGTTCAACTGTCCCCCTCTTACAATGCTGTTATTGCTAGTATCACTCAGCCCTCTGTGAATAGCAAACAACCATCAGGGTGCTAACGATCCATCGTTAGGCTGATGGTCCTCCTTGATCATGTGAGCAGCTGGTTTCGGCTGTCATCAGCCAACTGGTTGATCCACTGTGAGAGGGTGCTATTTATAAGACTGAGCTGAACACAGCAGCTCAGACTGAGGAAGTCTTTCGGACAAAAGACGAAACGTTTCTACAATTTTTTTGCTTTGTTTTGTTTTTTGAACGTCCAGAGGACCAGAATTAACATTTTTAGATTTTTCTACCTGGATTATTGAGCATGCATCAGGAATTTAAGACAACTTTAAATAAAGTTTTCTGTAAGTTCTTGATTTTTTTACTGTGACTTGTATGAGACGGTAGGCCATGTAAACAATATGACCTACTCATTGTTCAGCAGGACTTTTCATTATTGTAATTCCTTTTTTTATTTAAATTTTTTAATTTTTTTTTTAATTTGATTAACATTAATCCCCTGAACTCTTGATTATTGTGAATGTGATGGCTTTCCACTGAGCAATATACTTTGACAATCATAGGCCTTATAAAGCAATGAATATTTTCAATTAAATTAGGTGATATCCTGAAGTGAGTGTCCTGAATGTGCACAAGTTTAGGATTTTAACCTTATGTCCACAAGGAAATGGCCTAACAGGGGCTCCAAAGTTAGTGTTTTTATAATGAAGCCCAGCATGAGAAAATTTTGTTTTTGAATTGATGACTAAAATGCACTTTTTTTTTAAAGCAAATATGTTTGCTTGGGGTATGTTTGCTCGTGGGCAGCACGGTGGCACAACTGGTAGAGCTGCTGCCTCTCAGCGAGCAGGTCCCCGGTTCAAATCCCGGCCCGGGGGCCTTTCTGGGTGGAGTTTGCATGTTCTCTCCGTGCATGCGTGGGTTTTCTCCGGGTGCTCCGGTTTCCTCCCACAGTCCAAAAACATGCATGTTAGACTGATTGGTAACTCTAAATTGACCCTGGGTGTGAGTGAGACAGGTCCCTCTTGTAAATGAGTCCCCGTGGCTCAACGAGGCTAGCCTGTATAAATAAAGGTTGAATGAATGAATGAATGTTGTAGGCCACCTCTAATCTGACCTACAACCACCAATATAAATTTTTATTGTTTTACATATTTCAATCTTTATGCTCATGGTCTGTGTCTGATTTTCTGTATTCAGAAACGACAAATTAAAATGTTGTAAAAAAGTTGCTTTTCCATGCAGACAAGAACCCAGACTGCTTTTAGCACCGAAAGTTTAGACCATATTCAAAGACCCCATTCTATTAATTCTGTTAAAGAATGAGATTGTCAGTAGCACAAACCTACATTTTAACAGTGATTGTACAGGTTTTTGTCCCTATGAACTTCTAAAAAAATTGTTTTCTTTTCAGCTGATAATTTTGTACAAGCCCAAAACCAGAAAAGTTGGCACGTTGTGCAAATCGCAAATAAAAACAGAATACAATGACTTGCAAATCTTTTTCAACCCATATTCAACTGAATAGAATGCAAAGACAATATATTTAATGTTCGAACGGAGAAACTTTATTTTGTTTTGCAAATAACCATTAACTTAGAATTCAATGGCAGCAACACATTGCAAAAAAGTTGGCACAGGGACATATTTACCACTGTGTTACATCGCCTTTCCTTTTAACAACACTCAGTAAACGTTTGGGAACTGAGGAGACCAATTTTTGAAGCTTTTCAGGTGGAATTCTTCCCCATTCTTGCTTGATGTACAGCTTAAGTTGTTCAACAGTCCGGGGTCTCCGTTGTCGTATTTTACGTTTCATAATGCGCCACACATTTTCAATGGGGGACAGGTCTGGACTGCAGGCAGGCCAGGGGAGGACCCGCACTCTTTTGCTACGAAGCCACGCTGTTGTAACACGTGCAGAATGTGGCTTGGCATTGTCTTGCTGAAATAAGCTGGGGCGTCCATGAAAAAGACGTCGCTTGGATGGCAGCATATGTTGCTCCAAAACCTGTATGTACCTTTCAGCATTAATGGTGCCTTCACAGATGTGTAAGTTACCCATGCCTTGGGCACTAATGCACCCCCATACCATCACAGATGCTGGCTTTTGAACTTTGCGCCTATAACAGTCCTGATGGTTCTTTTCCTCTTTGGTCCGTAAGACACGACGTCCACAGTTTCCAAAGACAATTTGAAATGTGGACTCATCAGACCACAGAACACTTTTCCACTTTGCATCAGTCCATCTCAGATGAGCTCGGGCCCAGCAAAGCCGGCGGCGTTTCTGGATCTTGTTGATGAATGGCTTTTGCTTTGCATAGTAGAGCTTTAACTTGCACTTACAGATGTAGCGACGAACTGTAGTTACTGACAGTGGTTTTCTGAAGTATTCCTGAGCCCATGTGGTGATATCTTTTACACACTGATGTCGGTTTTTGATGCAGTACCGCCTGAGGGATCGAAGGTCACGGGCATTCAATGTTGGTTTTCGGCCTTGCCCCTTACGTGTAGTGATTTCTCCAGATTCTCTGAACCTTTTGATGATATTACGGACCGTAGATGGTGAAATTCCTAAATTCCTTGCAATAGCTCGTTGAGAAAAGTTGTTCTTGAACTGTTCGACAATTTGCCCACGCATTTGTTCACAGAGTGGTGACCCTCGCCCCATCCTTCTATGTGGATGACTGAGCATGTCAAGGAAGCTGCTTTTATACCCAATCATGGCACCCACCTGTTCCCAATTTGCATGTTCACCTGTGGGATATTCCAAATAAGTGTTTGATGAGCATTCCTCAAATTTCTCTGTCTTCTTTGTCACTTGTGCCAGCTTTTTTGAAACATGTTGCAGGCATCAAATTCCAAATGAGCTAATAATTGCAAAAAATAACAAAGTTTACCAGTTCGAACGTTAAGTATGTGGTCTTTGCAGTGTGTTCAATTGAATATAGGTTGAAAAAGATTTGCAAGTCATTGTATTCTGTTTTTATTTGCGATTTCCACAACGTGCCAACTTTTCTGGTTTTGGGCTTGTAGTTATGACACCAGCAAATCAGAAAAACTTGCATAGTTGGAAAAAAATAGGCATCATGTAGCTGATATAAAGATATACAGAAGTGGACACATTTATTTGTATCCTTTTGTTAAAGAAAGAAAAACCTGCAACTGTCACAGAAAAACACAAAATTAATAAAAGTAATAAAAATAAACTCAATACTAAAAATCAACTATTGAAATTAAGACATTGCTTTTGAAGTTTGGTTCAACATAATTTTTTTTAAACCCTAATGAAACTGGCCTTGACAAAGAAGAAGTTACTCCTAGAAAATATTGAAATTATAGTTTCAGTATTATTTAAATACTGTAACCTATAAAATATTTAATTATTACCGTATTTTCCGGAATAGGTTGCAGCTTTTTATCATTTTTGCATGCCCTGCGACCTATATTCAGGTGCGACCTATTTATGGCTTTTTATAAAATAAGCTGATTTGTAATCATTTATTAACAAAAAATAAACTGAGACACACTCTTACAATAATGTCAGCTAACAAATATTTTTTAGGTGTTTATCCTGCTAAAATTATTCATTTATTAAAGAAAAGTTCAGCTCAGACACACATTTGCTATAATTTTTATCAAACAAATAATTGTTTTTAAGTGTTAATCTTCTTAAAAGCCTTGCTGTGCGCTCCTGTGGAAGAGACATTTGCAGCAGAGCTAAACACGGTCCACATTTTGACGTAGGTGCGACCTATACTCAAGTGAGACCTATATATGGATTTTTCCAATTCTTTGGCAATAATTGAACAATGCGACCTATATTCCAGAAAATACAGTATATAATATAATAGCTCATAGTAGAGACATGTTAAACTGAGGCGTGTCCTGGAATCAGCATCACAGCTGTCTTCAGTCTGTAATCTGTCAGTCTGCCTGTTTAAAGGCTGAAATGTAACACACTGAACATGGAGCACAGAGCGCTGAGGACAGAGTCTCAGGTGTTTAGAACGAAAATGATAGAACAGCATGATGAAGGTAAAGACTACAAGATCATCTCCGAGCAGCTTGATGTTCCTCTGACTACAGCTGCTCAGATTATTGAGAAGGTCAAGGTCCACAGGACAGGAGACAACAACCTCCCTGGACGTGGCTACAAGAGGAAGATTGAGGACAAACGAAGAGATGGATAATATGAAAGGTAGTCAAAGATCAACTTCCAGAAAGATTAGAGGTGAACTTCAAGGTCAAGGTTCATCAGTTTAAATGTTTAGATGGTTACTGTTGCACCGAGGGACTGAGAGAAACGCAATTTCAATCCTGTGGATGTCCTGTACATATTGCAGTTCTGACAATAAAGTTGACTTTGACTTTGATCAGTGTCAGATCACACAATCAGTCCATGTTTGAGTGAAAGAAGAGCGGAAGAAGAGAGCCGAGGAACATACTACTTTTGAAATCTATTCATAAAAAGCAAGACTGGAATTTGTCAAAATGCACATTGACAAGCCCCAAAAGCTTCTGGGAGAACGTCCTTTGGAGACATTTGAACACAACTGGAACTTTGTCCCATCAGCTGTGTGGGTCAAATGATCACAGGCCTGGTTCTGTTCTGGGGCTGCTTTGCTGCATCTGACACAAATGAGAAGAACGAGCTATGATCACCTTCTGATGAGAAATCACACAGCTGTAACGCTCATCAGTCTGACATGTGGCTAAAATCTGAGGTTGAAGTAGCTAAAGAACTTTCATAATTGCAACATTTGCTGTACAACCGATCGTACAATAATACATGTAACTTTAATTTTGAGGTTTGACTAAAAGTTACATTTTAATTCACGTTTCTTTTAAGTTATAAACGTCTTTATTCTAGAAAGCATTACAGTATATGACTTTAAGAATAGCTTAAGACTTTTGCACAGTACAACTGTCAGAAATACTTGATCATTTTGCAGAATGACTTCATAGTTTCTGTTCCATTACCTAGAAACTTTGCCCACTCTTTGTGGCAGCTGGCGGTTTGTATGTACCATAGCCTACATGTTTGCTTGTCTGTTAGCAAAATATCTCGTGAACTGCAAAATCAGTTACCTTTTGTCTTATTCATGATATTCATGTTAAACTGACTGTATCAAAAATAAAAAGCTTTCATTCTAATTATTTTTACAGAAACTGAACTCTGATTTATTCTAGTAGTAGCTGAGAGTCATCCCCAACACACACGCTGAACACTTTTTGCAGATGACGTGCAGGAAGAATGATCATGTTTTTATAGTTTTCCTACATGAATTATGATAATGAGTTATTCTCATTAGTTATAACTTCAGGACGTCATTTAGTCACAATAATTAAAACTAGTCACGGTTAACGACTTTACTGTTATTTCCACTTTTTTAAACCAATATATTTATTGGATTTTTTTCATATATGAAATATAGAGAACATACATTCAAACAAGCATTGAACACTCCACACACATTTAACACTCGGGGTATAAATAAAACAAAATAAAATAAAGCTAGAGAAAGAGAAAGGAAAAAAAGGACA
>JBBPBX010016573.1:0-25180 GCA_038048925.1 Garcialebias charrua | reverse complement strand
ATACCCTGATGCATGCTCAATAATCCAGGTAGAAAAATCTAAAAAAGCTAAGTCTGGTCCTCTGGACATTCAAAAAACAAAACAAAACAAAGCAAAAAAAAATGTAGAAACGTTTCGTCTTTCGTCCGAAAGACTTCCTCAGTCTGAGCTGCTGTATTCAGCTCAGTCTTATAAATAGCACCCTCTCACAGTGGATCAACCAGTTGGCTGATGACAGCCTGAAACCAGCTGCTCACATGATCAAGGAGGACCATCAGCCTAACGATGGATCGTTAGCACCCTGATGGTTGTTTGCTATTCACAGAGGGCTGAGTGATACTAGCAATAACAGCATTGTAAGAGGGGGACAGTTGAACCCGGAGGCCTCCACCTCTGTTTAATGATGGACGGTTTCTTTTCACAAAGATGGCCTCCTCTCAGACTGAGGAAGTCTTTTAGACGAAAGAAAACGTTTCTACAAAAAAAAAGTTTGCTTTTTTTTTTTTTTTTATGTCCGAGGACCAGAGTTAGCTTTTTTGATTTTTCTACTTGGATTATTGAGCATGCATCAGGGTATCACTCATATTATTTAAATATTAGTTATATGAATTACTATTAATCTTATTGGGTGCTGTTTTTTTTATTTTGTTCCTTTCCATTTATTCATTTCAGCTTGTTTACTTTTCAAAAATTTCATGAAGGTTTAAATTCACTTTTAATTATAAGATTATTTTAGTTTAAATCTCAAAAAAGGCCATGGGTGATGTGCATTCCTTGAAGGAGTGATATGTCTTTGTTATAATACAAATTTAATTTTATTTGTTTTTTACAGTTGTACTGTTCTTTTATTTATTTATTTTTCGTATCTTTCCAGCACAGAGATGAACACATATTGTAGCTTGTTGTCTTTTCCAAGGACATTAAAGCTTTTGGACTATCATTAAACTTCTGTTTGGCAGATTGTGCCACAGCCATCCAGGTGACTGGAAAGAGAAGGAGGAAGCAGACTGGTAAGAGGGTTGGTGAGAGAAATCAGAACTGGGTCAGTGTGGAGCTAAAGCTAAGGACTGTACAACCGCAGGCCACATCGTCCTGTTCAAACAGAGAGGAGGAGGAAGTGGCCTTGGGCTGCTGTTTTACCTTGCACATCACTAATGCTCCCTCTGCTGGTGAAATTAGAACAATGTTGTTTTTAATCCATGATTACCCATATCTGTGTCTTGTTATCCCCCCTCAGGTGCCTACTGTCTGTCTATGTTGGACTACGACAACGTTAAAGGGCTGACCATAAAACACTACAAGATCAGGAAGCTGGACAGTGGGGGCTTCTACATCACCTCGAGGACACAGTTCAGCTCCCTGCAGCAGCTCGTCAATCATTACTGCAGTGAGGCCACTCTTTCACACTCTTTTTCTTATCAGTCCAGTTGCTCATTCCCTTTGTTTCCTGCTTCCTGATAACACGTTTAACTCCCCCCAACCATAACGTGCTGACTTCCTTCCTCAGAGCACGCTGATGGACTGTGTTACGTTCTGACGGACGTTTGTCCCTTACCGAGTCCTCAGACTCAGGGCTTGGCCAAGGATGCCTGGGAGATCCCCAGGGACTCCCTTCGGCTGGACGTAAAGCTCGGGCAGGGCTGCTTCGGAGAGGTCTGGATGGGTAGGTTCACTTTTATAAATGGACTCTACTTATGTAGCTCCTTTCGAGCTTACCGGTGTGCTGCTCATCCATCAGCATGTTGTGTCCAACCTTATTTTGAAAAACCGCGATAGAGCAAGTCCGCGATAAACGAACCGCAAAGTAGCGAGGGACTACTGTATGTATTACTGGATTTAGCCTTATCCCTCCTAATTATTTACATTTTATTTAGGAGGTTCTCCAATTTTTTATGCAGTGCCCTGCTTTTTAACAAAAAATTTATTTTCCTGCTTTGATAGGAAATAAGTTCCAGGTTCAACAGGCAAAAACAAAATGAGTTGTTGTTTTAGGAACGTGGAATGGTACGACTCGGGTGGCAATCAAGACTTTGAAGCCCGGCACCATGTCGCCAGAGGCCTTCCTGGAAGAAGCTCAGGTCATGAAGAAACTGAGGCACGAGAAGCTGGTGCAGCTCTATGCCGTGGTGTCGGAGGAGCCCATCTACATCGTGACAGAGTACATGAGCAAAGGTACGTGGAAACATTATTATTTCTTCAGAAGCAGCTGCATAACAAATAGGATTAATTCAGTTTTCATTCCAAACTGAGTCAATTAGTCCTGCTTGTTGTGTTCTTTGCTTTGTTTTCGTGATTTAATGAGCTCCATTGCTCACATTAACCTGCAGCATGTGCCTTTGCCAACAGGCAGCTTATTGGATTTTCTGAAAGGAAACTTGGGAAATATCCTGCGCCTCCCTCAGCTGGTGGACATGGCCTCACAGGTCAGCTCAGACAAGTTACCCTCATTTAAATGCATTTAGTTTTACTTCTACAAAAAGAAGATGGTGATAATAATACAATAAATCCTCCTCAGATTGCTTCAGGGATGGCCTACGTGGAGAGGATGAACTATGTGCATAGAGACCTTCGAGCTGCAAACATTCTCGTG
Source organism: Garcialebias charrua (assembly GCA_038048925.1). NCBI lineage: Eukaryota > Metazoa > Chordata > Actinopteri > Cyprinodontiformes > Rivulidae > Garcialebias > Garcialebias charrua. The sequence goes on along the minus strand of JBBPBX010016573.1, from coordinate 22,611 downwards.
GGAGAAAACCTGATTTGTAAAGTTGCAGATTTTGGTCTGGCTCGCCTCATCGAAGACAATGAATATACTGCCAGGCAAGGTAACAAGAGGCTAATTACATCTGTGGGCTTTCTGTACAATAGTCTGGACTTTCTTTAAACTTACTCTAAATGTTATTGAAGTCAAGTATCAAAATTGTGCATTTTATTGTAAATCCTCATACCTGGTGTCTGTTGCTCGTTAGAAGCTGTTCTGTGAATCCATAAATTTGTTCATTTTATTTTTTCATTTCAGTTTTTGCTACACAATTTCCCACGTATTTCAGCAGCATGTTGACTTAGACCCATGTTCCTCGTGGAGGCCGAGGTCTTCCCAGTGCACAACTCAAGAGTTTGGTTTGTGTTACTGGTAGGAAAAACCAGATTGGTTTTCAGGTTAAACTTCACCACAGCTTCCCTTTGTCAGGGATTTTGTTGAGAAGCTTTAAAGACAACCTTGTTAGGTTTAGTGTTTTCATTTCTAACTCTGTACGAGTGGAGGCGTTTGAGCCAAAAGGGGAAACACTTGATAATTCTTCATCCAGGCCTCACATATGGTCATGACATCATGAGCTTCCTTTGAATCGTAGCTTGTCTCAGTGATGAGATAAGCAGCACAAGTGATTATCAGAGAGTTGGTCGTCAGCGTTCAGTGGAGCCAGCTGGGTTGGGTTGACCAGCTGGTAGAGATGCTCCGCGTGTTGGAGGCTAGCTGCTAACTCAGTGAGAAAGTTGGGGAAAATAGACAATTTGAGTCTAATCTGTTTATTATCTGTGAATTCTCTGCACTCGTTATTTTTATGCCCCGCCCCTGACCACACCGTATCCACCTTGACCCACTTTGGCAGCCATTTCCACTTTGGAGAACGGTCAGATTAAGAGCAGGGCCTTTTAAATGTATTTTTATGAAATGTCATGTGCTGTCAGTGTGACTGGACCAGGACAGTGTGGGCTCTGGTCTTGGATGTTTTCTGTCAGAGAGCTTCCATGCACATGTTAAAATAAAGCTCTCTAGTTCTTGTAGCAAGGTTCAAAATTGGGCCGACGCAGTGTGGCTCAGTTGGTAGAGCTGCTGCCTCTCAGTGAGAGGTCCCTGGTTCAAATCCCAGCCGGGGGCCTTTCTGGGTGGAGTTTGCATGTTGTCTCCGTGCATGTGTGGGTTTTCTCCAGGTACTCCAGTTTCCTCCCACAGACCAAAAACATGCATGTTAGACTGACTGATAACTCTAAACTGTCTCTAGGTGAGAGAGAGAGAATGTTGTTTGTCTCGTTTGTCTCTGTGATGGACTGGAGACCTGTCCAGGGTGTCCCCACCTCTCACACAGTGACTGCTGGACACCAGTGACCCCTGTGACCTGGAAAGAAAGAAGCAGTTAGAGATAATGGATGCATGTTCAACATTAAATAAGCCACTTGTACTTTTTGGAGACTGCCTCATGAATACTGTTCAGCCACTAGCTGCCATCAGTCGCAGCTTGGTGGGAGACTGGCTCTAAGCATTCAGGCAGACAACCTCCTGGATGAGCTGGAAGAGGTCGCTGAGGAAGAGGATGGTCTGAGGAAGAGGATGGTCTGAGGAAGAGGTCGCTGAGGAAGAGGATGGTCTGAGGAAGAGGATGGTCTGAGGAAGAGGATGGTCTGAGGAAGAGGATGGTCTGAGGAAGAGGATGGTCTGAGGACCCAGACTGCTGCTCTCACAGCCCAACCTGGACATGGGTCAGAACAAATATGAATAAATGAATGAACAGGTAGAGGGACAGATGTTAATATTTTGTTTAGATCTTGCATCTTCTTCTTTCGGCTGCTCCTTTTTCAGAGGTCACCACAGTGAATGAACTCACATGAAGACTTGGTGATGGTTTTTACACCACATGTCCTTCCTGACACAACCACAGACCACTGAGCTACCACAGCCCTCTGTGTGGAGCAGAGAGCTGACATCTAGGACACCTGGGGGAGCAGATGGTGGGGGTTAAGGGCCTTAGGACTCAGGGGGTGGGGAAATGAGGGGGAGACAGGTGTGGGTGCTTCACCTTTCCCACCCACATGATGTTGTCTGTATGGGAGTTGAGCCAGCAACCTTCCACTTATAGGCCCACCTTGTCTAACCTCTGCACCACCACAGTTTAGATCGTGTGCACTTGACATAGAAATAATAAACGTGTCATGGAGTGTCATTTAAATACTTTGTACAAGATTTATGAAGATGTATGTAACTTTAAAGTGGAACTAAACCCAAAATTAACTTTTTTTAGCTGATAAACTCCCTAGAATGTGTTTAAAATGTTATCTAGCACTATGGCTGTGTTTATTCTCACATAATTGTGCATATCTGTGTAAATTGGCAATATTTGGCAATATTTGGTCTAAAAATGTGTTTACGGTAGTTCTATGGGTTGAACTGGTGGATTACACCTTAATTTTCTTATTTGTGCAAACGCTCATGTGTGACATGTCTGCTCATGTGTGATGTCACACAGGTGGTTCAAGCAGAGCCAATCCCCTGCAGAGATGAGAAGTGCATACCTTATATGGAAGTGCTGCATTTCACTCCTGACAAGCGGTTTTATTTTTCTTTTCATTTTCATTTTTTTAGGCCTTTGGTTTTGGATGGAATGGGTGGAATAGATAAATACATCTACATGTTTATTCTTTGTTGTTGCTTGGTGTATGTTGTTGGCTAGAGGTTTAATTTGTTTTAGGTTGTTGCAGGTGGAGGCGTGAACAAAAGCACAACTCTACCTCCACCCCTCCTTGTCTCTCGACACGCCCATTTTCAGGGAGATTTTGAATCTGCTTAGGGGGAGGAGTTACCGTCTCAACCTGTGTTCAGTTGCACTTTAACTTGAAGTCTGGGCCAGATTACTATTTCAGATTGCCTGGAACCAACGTCTGACTGACAACAATGTTAGTTATCTGTGGCCACGTTGAAGCCATTGTTAGTGCAAAGTGATTAGAGGTTTGCTTTTCAAAGTGCTGCAGCTGTTTCACTGGCCAGGATATATCTGAACTAACTTCGTGAGAACAGAAATTACTCAAACTTTTCAGTGCAGGCAGAAAATCCTCCTAGAATTTCTAGGATCCTCCTAAAGCCCAGAAAATCCTTGTGATCATGTTATTGTGTTGATAAATCTGCGTTCTTGCAGGAGCCAAGTTTCCCATCAAGTGGACGGCTCCTGAGGCTGCACTTTACGGCCGCTTCACCATCAAGTCTGACGTGTGGTCATTTGGGATCCTGCTGACTGAACTGGCCACCAAAGGCCGTGTGCCATACCCAGGTACGGGCCTTTCTCTCAGGCTTACACTCCAACACCACCTCTTGTTTAATTCACTCAGAGCAGACCCTGAGTATGTGCTAATATCATGCAATAAACATTTACTGCCCACAGCTAAAGGTGGAAGTGTGATAATGATTTGCCTGTGTTTTCTGTGCACGTTTGTCATATTTGCAAAATATATCGTCTCATGAACACTGACTAATTTTAATGGAACTCTTACAAAATCATTTGCAGTTCTGTACGTCTACGACCCAATTCAAGATGGTTGCTAAAGCTACCGTATTTTCCAAGATAATGGTTGCGGCTTTTTATCATTTTTGCATGCCCTGCAACCTATATTCAGGTGCGACCTATATATGGATTTTTCCAATTCTTTGGCAATAATTGGACAATGCGACCTATATTCCAGAAAATACGATAATCAGCATTAGCCATGTCAAAAATGGTTATATTTTAGGCAAATGTAATGATATTGAGCTTAAGTTTTGTGTTTTTTTTATTTATTCTTGTCAACACTTTAAGCACTGACATATCTTGTGACATCTCACATGGGATTACACCTAAATGTTATTTGAACTGTTTAAAATGGCTACATTTCCATCATTTGTCATCATAATGTGATCCTAGTTTAAAACTCTGGCATCACGAGTTGTGTGTGACATGAATTCCTTCAAGGCCTTTATCATAATAAGGTGTTTTGTGTATAAATCTGAGTTGTGTTGTTTGGGTCTGCCAGGTATGGTGAACCGGGAGGTGTTGGACCAGGTGGAGCGGGGCTACAGGATGCCGTGTCCTGCAGAGTGTCCTGGCTCCCTCCATGAGCTCATGCTAACCTGCTGGAGGAAAGAGCCAGAGGAGAGGCCCACCTTTGAGTACCTGCAGGGTTTCTTGGAGGATTACTTCACCTCCACTGAGCCTCAGTACCAGCCCGGAGAGATCCTGTAACTGGGCTGTTCGTTCACTCATATGGATATGCAAAATGGACCAAAAACATCTGCTTTAGAGCGTGGACAAGAATAAATGGAGGTGCTCTTGTCTGAGTAGTGAGGACGGCTGACATACGTCTGGGTACAATCAGTAACTTGAACATGAAAAAACCTGTCATTTTATTTTTAAGTCTGTCATTTTCTCTTGCTAGCGTTGTTCTGGGGACTAAAAGCATGTTTGTACGTCCTGTTAGTCTTCTTTGATGTCTGCGAAACTTGAGCAGCAAAATCAACACCAGAATAGCAAACGGGTCTGACAAGAGTTTTTGTTTGCAAAGTGTTGCAAAACTAAACTATTTTCATTATGCCTACTTTTTATTTTTATTTCTTACAGATCTGGTCATTTGCTAGCATATACACAAAAAGTGGGAGGAAAAAACAAAAGGTATCATGAAAGACTTGTGGAGGAGCGTCAGTCAGGCTGATTGACAGCACTACACGAGGCTCCACACTGAAGCACACACACTCAGATTGTCTTCCGTTTCTTGACTTCATTTTTATTTAATGTTACCAGATTTATTTATTTTTTAAGTTCACACCTGGGTCATCTGGAAACTCTTCATGCCTCCCAACGACAGTGAAACAAACTGGTTTCTGACCAACGTAAAGCATTATGCTCCACATAAAAGACGGGACTGAGCTCATCTCTGTGACTTTTCTTCAAACACAAGGCTACTAACCAGTAAGGGTCAACTCAGGATGGAGACAACAAGACTTCTGCTGCAAGGATGTTTGTGCCAGTAAAAATCTATTTTGTACTTTTTCCACTGTGGTAACTTACATTTGATGTGTTTCTTAAAAACAACCTCAAGTCAAAAACAAGCAGCCGAGTTGATTTTTCTGAAAGGGTGATCCACTGTGTAGAGCTCCTTCGGCTATGGAGAGCAACCACTGGTTCTTTAGCTGATTTGTTTTGAAGCATTCTGTCTCCTTTCATCTAGTTTTAGCTTATTCCCTTTTAATCAGCAGTGGTATTTCTTTAATTAGCGCACCTTTGAGCACAATCTTACACTGGAGATGTTTTTCTTAGTGATGACAAGTGAGTGGTCATTCCTTTCTCTAGCCTGTAGGGGGCAGAGTGCAAAGCATGTATAGAAACGAAATTGACATTTTTAATTGTACATACCTCTGATGCTAATAGCTTGTATATATATATATTGACTTCCCTATTTATTCATTTTAAATTAACCCAATTGTTTTTAGCACAAATGTGTAAACTTGTTTATGGTACTGTTCTGGGTTAAATATCATTGATGACTTTATATAATTATATAGAGAAAGACTTCCCTTTACGTTGATGTGTGAGCAGAGTTCTCTGAAACTGAACTGTAATTATGATTTGAGGCGCTCAGATTTTGATGTAGCAGTTGTGTTTTGCCCACACTGAGATGCACCCAGCAGTCTGTACCACAGATGTTTGCATTTTGGTTCTTTTGGAGTTGATATCGAGGTTAAGGTGACTCAGTTTACTGACAGTCTATGCCGTCACCCTCTGCTTCTGTTTCCACTCCTTCAGAGGTGTGTCGTCTCCGACCTGATCCACATTTATTAACGTTTGTAGCAAAAGATTCAAATGGCAGAAGCGTAATATCTGCAGTGTCCAGTGATTGGTGAAAGGTGTGGCTGAGGCGAAGTCCCACTGTCAAATCAAACGCTGAGGTTTATTTCAGTTTCCATGAGATGTTTAGAAGATAAAGTTAGACATGAATTCACACAACGGGCCAGAACGCTTGTGTGCACCCTGCCTTTTAAAACCATGGATGTTTCCTGTGGACTTCTGTTGTTCCTGACTATGCAGATATTTTTTACAATCTATCATCCTTTTATAAATACATATATATACAGTACACTCTTTTTCTACCATATCCAGATGGTATTTTCACACTACATTTTGTGAAACTTTACTGAATCTTGTTTGAACAAAAAAAAAAAAGAGTACATTTTAATAAAAATTTGTACGTTGGCAGCTGTTTCCTGTCATGCTTGTTTGAACAAAGTTTAATTCTCTAAGCTCACCTGGTCAATAAGCTCCTATGGATCAACTGAGCGTGACTCTTTGGAAATGGTTCATGATTGTTGGGTCAAGACACAAAACAAATACCTGTAGTACAGAACAGACAATAGAAGTTTAGTGAAAATAATCGGTTAACCCATACAGTATTTAGCTGTGGGTATATTTTGGCTTATTTTGTTACTTTTTTTTAAATGGAACAATAACAGTAAATAAATTAAAATATTATAAAAAATAGTATTTTATTTAAACATTTTGATTTGATTGTATTATATAAAAAGAAAAGTGAAAACAGAAGGTATTGATTTATACCATACCATACCATTTATTTATAGAGCACTTAAAACAGCAACAAGGTCAACCAAAGTGCTGTACAAACAAACAAACAACAGGCAACACATAGGCAACATACAAAATGAAGTAAAAAACAATATAGACATAAAATCGTTGCAGATCATAAATATAATGACCAAACACAGATCATCTGGTGTTGAAAGCAACAGAATAGTAGTGGATCTTTAAACGGGATTTGAAAACCGAGAGGGAGGGGCCTGTCTGACAAGCAGCGGTAACTCATTCCAAAGTCTTGGTCCTGCTACAGAGAAGGTCCTGTCACCTCTGAGTTTAAGACGAGTTCCTGGAACTGTGAGGAGCAGCTGGTCCTCTGACCTCAGAGAACATGGTGGGACATACGGCTGTAGCAAATCAGAGAGATCAGGGTGCGAGGCTGTTCAGCGATTTGTAGACAAACAGGAGAATTTTAAACTGGATTCGAAGATGAACCAGTGCAGGGAGGCCAAGACTGGTGTAATGTGCTCTCTTTTGCCTGTACTGGTTAAAAATTGGGCTGCTGCGTTCTGGACCAGTTGTAATCATGCAATGGTGTCTGACTGATACCAAACAGGAGTGAATTGCAGTAATCAAGCCTAGATGTAATAAATATGTGAATTACTGTCTCCAGGTTATTTTTGGATAATATGGGCTTCAGCTTAGTCACCTCAGCTGGAAAAAACAGGATTTAACAATCATGTTTACATGACTGTTGAGTTTCATGGAAGGATCCATTATCACTCCCAGATTTGTGACTTTTTGTTTTTCAGACAGGGCTAGAGCAGAAAGGTCGATGCAGTGGTTCATGATTGTGTCGTTGGAAGGAACAACATGACTTCAGACTTCTTTTCATTGAAACAAGAAATTTAAAGCAATCCAGTCCCTGATGTCAGCCAGGCAGTCAAGCAGAAGTTGAATTGAGCATGTACCATTGTGTCTTAGGGGGAAGTAAATTTGACAGTCATCGGCATAGAAGTGGAAAGGTATGTTGTGTTTCCGGAAAATCGCACCAAGTGGCAGCAGGTATAAGGAGAAAAAGAGAGGACCCAGGATGGACCCCTGCAGAACCCCCCATTTAAGTGCCGCCACTGCAGAACTAAAATCGTTGATGGACACACAAAAGGATCTGTCAGTGAGGTAGGATCTGAACCAACTGAGGGCTGACCCTGTGATGTTATAAAACACTATTTTTAAAATAGATACACTTGGTCCAAATTCTGACTCAACTATATACGTGGCATAAGATTTTTTTTAATTCTTCGTTTGAGTTTTTAGAGAAAGGACTTTTTGAAAGAGGGTAAACATTAATATTGTCCTCAAAGCCAAATATCTTTTTTTATTTTTAATAATTTAAATAATTAAAAAGTACCACATTAAACTTCTACACATTCAGCTGTTTTAAAAAGCAATGAAGTGAAAGCTTTTCACAATATCAGGTGCAAAAAATTATGTTCAGTAGTTGTTTGTCCCCAGAGAATAACCAAAGAAAACAGAAGAGGTCAAAACTCTTCAAGACAGGTTTGTTGAAGCAGGAAGAAATGAAGAGATGAGGAAACAAAGTCTGTTTCAGTTCTAGAGTTTCAGGTAAAATATCTAACAAGGCTGACTCGGGTCCTCTGGATGGATTCTTTGCTGAAACGTAAAGGCTTCTCCAGTCTGAGGAACTTCAGTGAACTCAGTCAGGCCTGTCTTGTGTGGGATTTCTCCTCCTGCCTGGCTCCTGAATTAATGGACGCTGTCCTCTGTGTCCTCTCTCTGTGAGGGTTATGGGCTTTGTCCTGTCTTTTCTGTTTCCTCATGTTTTCATCCTCCTCTCAGTGATCCTCCTCCTTGTGTTCAGCCCTGGTCTCACCTGTGTTCAATGCCAACCACCACAGTTGTCCTCATTACCCTGTGAATATATTCAGCTCCCTTTTGTCTTGTCATGTGTCCCCTGATTGTCCTTATAATCTGTCTCCCGTCCTGTACTTCAAAATCATAGTAAGTTAGCTGTCCTGTCAGCGTTTTGATTTTGTTGTTTGAAAATAAATATATATTTAACTCTTTGCCTGGAGCCTCCTGCCTTCCTGCACATGGTGGGTTCATCGCCTGTTACCAGATCATGACAGCCACTCTGTGGTACAGAGTCCTGATGACTCCTAACTTGTGCTCCAGAGGGTGAAGGAAGACTTGGACTGCAAATACTGGTCTGTGTGGGTGGAGGGAGAAATCCCACACAAGCAGGCTCTAGACTAGAGCAATGTGGATACCCTCAATCTTCCTGAAAGCAGAGAAGAAAACCAAACAGGACTCCAGCAGCCATCAGGTGAAAAGAAGGAACCCAGACCCAGACCAGTGGTCTTTCCAGATGTTGCAGGAGTTTCAGAGACATTGAGACGTTTATTTTCTAAACACAACGTCCCAGTGGCTTTTAAACCCCAAAATACATTACGGCAAAGACTGGTTCATCCCAAAGATCCAGTCCCCCGGCACAAACAGAGTAATATTGTGTATGCTGTTCAGTGTCAGGAGGGTGATCAGTCTTATATCAGGGAAACTAAACAGCCACTGGCCAAAAGGATGGACCAGCACAGAAGATCAACATCATCAGGTCAGGACTCTGCGGTCTACACTCATCTCCAGGTCAGAGGTCACTCTTTCAGGGATGAAGATGTTCACATCCTTGATAGAGAGGAACGATGGTTTGAGAGAGGAGTAAAGGAGGCCATCTTTGTGAAAAGAAACCGTCCATCATTAAAGGGATTGTGACATGATTTTTTTACTATTCATAAAATTGCTCAAAATATATATATTTTATCATTTAAATATGTTTGTTTTTGCAAACAAAATGATAAATCACTTTAATTTTGCTTTAAAAGTGATTTTGAACTTCAAGCCATGTTTAATCATGGGAAATCCGATTACACTCGAACGCACCATATGTGATGTCACACTGGGCAGAGGGCTGTGGTGTCTTTAATAGCGGACAATTTAAAACTGGACGAATTTAGCAATCTATGTGAAGATTTGAGCTATTTGTCTTCATTTTGGGAAGTAGAAAATAGTTTGGGTGATGGAACAAGAAACAACAGGATCTAATTTAGGTCTGATGCTGTATCAGACTTCCTTCATGTCGAGCTGCTCATACCTGCGCACTGTGACAAGCCCAGAGCTCTGCCCGGTGTGACATCACAGATGGTGCGTTCGCGTGTAATGGGATTTCCCATGATTAAACACGGCTTGAAGTTCAAAATCACTTTTAAAGCAAAATTAAAGTGATTTATCATTTTGTTTGCAAAAACAAACATATTTAAATGATAAAATATATATATATTGAGCAATTTTATGAATGGTAAAAAAATCATGTCACAATCCCTTTAAACAGGGGTGGAGGCCTCCGTGTTCAACTGTCCCCCTCTTACAATGCTGTTATTGCTAGCAGACCCGGCTGTAGAAACAATTCAAAGGGAGGGCATTCTATTTTTACAAGGGGGCATATTTTTTCAACAAACATTTTATTTGCTTCAAGTTGAACAGTGGCTCTGTGACCACTCCTAATGCAGTGCTGTGAAGAAACAATCTCAATAAAATCACAAAATCTAAAAAAATAAAATAAAAAACAAGACAACCCAACCTTTAGTGCTGTGTTCATTCAATTAAAAGTCAAACATAAGCATAAACATACAAGTTTGTGGTAACAATGTTACCACAGACTTCACTGTTATTGTTGACGTCATCACTCACGTTTCTTCCGACTGGCTGAGCACTGCTCGGTTATGCTTGTGCTCCCTATCTGCTGTAGCTAACCCTCCTAGCAGGAATGTTTACTCCAGAGTTGAGAAACTCTTGTATCATATGATGTGACGTCTCTTTTCACATGCATACCCATTTCTGAAGCAGTAAAAACCATCAAAAAACGACTTCTGCAAGACAAGGATTTGGACAAAAGGACCAAATTCACCCCAGACCAGATCTGCACCCTGCTGGATCTCTACCTCTCCACCAAATATTTCAAGTTCAATTACAGTTTTTTACAGACAGAAGCACGGCTGTGCCACCAATTGTTGCCAACCTCTACATGGAGGAAGTGGAACAGAGAGCCCTAAACTCCTATGAGGGAACAACTCCAAGCCATTGGTTCAGATACGTGGATGATACCTGGGTCAAAATCCAAGCCAGGGAGGTGGAAGCGTTCATCAGACACATTAACTCAGTTGATAACAACATCAAGTTCACCAGAGAGGATGCTGCTGCCTTTTTTGGACTGTTTGGTTCACATGGACGAAGAGGACAGTCTCAACATTGAAGTTTACTAACCCACACAGACCAGTATCTTCTGTTCGACTCTCACCATCCACTGGAGCACAAACTTTCTGTCATCAGAACTTTACAACATCGGGCCGAACACATCCCCACGAAGACAGAAGGGAAGGAAAAGGAACAGAAACACATCAACAAATCTCTGCAAACATGTGGATATTCCAACTGGGCTTCTGTCGAGTCAGCAAGGAAATCTGCTAAACACAATAATGAACAGAAAAAGGCTAACAGACGAAAAAACATTGTTATTCCTTAAGGCCGGCGCAGAGCTCCGCGCTGGACCGAGCCCCGCGCCACACGCGTGTGCTGCTCGTGGGGGGTTCACAGCAGAGCTTAGCGTGAAGCAGCGTGTGGCTCCAACGTTTTCGCTCCAAATACTTGATGTCATTTGAGCAGAAGCAGGGCGGAGCGTTTAGCTACGGGACAAATTGAGGTCGCTGATTGGTCATTTGCTGACAACCTACTGATTTGATTGACAGGTCGGGTCTGAGAAGAATGTCGGGTCTGAAGAAAAGGCAGAGGGCTGTGCAGCTTTGTTCTGTGTTTATATGTTGCTGTTTGTGACCATTTTGAACCAGTCTCTCTGTCTTCTCTAGAGCAGGTCATGTGCAGCCTGAAACCATCTGGCTCCCCCTTCGATGTGGTCCCCCCTCGGCTTCTAAAGGAGGTTTTTCACACTCTAGGTCCCTCCATTCTCTCGATTGTAAATAGCAGTCTATCCTCGGGTGTGGTGCCAAAATCATTAAAACATGCTGCTGTTCAACCCCTCCTGAAAAAACCAAACCTCGACCCGTCAGTATTATCCAATTTCAGGCCTGTCTCCAGACTCCCATTTGTTTCTAAACTTCTAGAGAAAATAGTTGAGTCCCAACTAAAGTGCTTCCTGGAGGATCACGCTATCCCCGAGCTTTTCCAGTCTGGCTTCAAATCCCTCCACAGCACTGAGACTGCCCTACTGAAGGTTTTTAACGACATCTTTCTATCCACAGATACTGGTGACTCTGTGCTGCTTGTCCTATTGGACCTCACATCCGCTTTCGACACCATCGACCATGAGATCCTCATTGCTAGGTTGGAGCAGTGGGTGGGCATCTCAGGATCAGCCCTAAACTGGTTCAGATCCTACCTCTCTGACAGGTCTTTTTGTGTGTCCATCAATGATTTTACTTCTGCAGTGGCGGCTCTTAAATGGGGGGTTCCGCAGGGGTCCATCCTGGGTCCTCTCTTGTTCTCCTTATACCTGCTGCCACTCGGTGCTATTTTCCGGAAACACAATATACCCTTCCACTTCTACGCTGATGACTGTCAAATTTACTTCCCCCTAAGACAAAATGGTACAGGCTCTATTCAACCTCTGCTCGACTGCCTGGCTGACATCAGGGACTGGATGGCTTTAAATTTCTTAAGCTTCAATGATAAGAAGTCTGAAGCCATATTGTTCCTTCCCAATGACACAACCTCAAACCACTGCATTGACCTGTCTGCTCTACCCCTGTCCGAAAAACAAAAAGTCACAAATCTGGGAGTGATAATGGATCCTTCCATGAAACTCAACAGTCATGTAAACATGATCGTCAAATCCTGTTTTTTCCAGCTGAGGCGTCTGTCTAAGCTGAAGCCCATATTATCAAAAAACAACCTGGAGACAGTGATTCACGCATTCATTACATCTAGGCTTGATTACTGCAATTCCCTTCTGCTTGGCGTCAGTCAAGCCACCATTGCACGATTACAACTGGTTCAGAACGCAGCTGCCCGATTTTTAACCAGCACACGCAAAAGAGAGCACATTACACCAGTCTTGGCCTCCCTTCACTGGCTACCGGTTCATCTTCGAATCCAATTCAAAATTCTCATGTATGTCTACAAATCGCTGAACAGTCTCGCCCCCGCCTATCTCTCGGATCTGATACACCCATATGTCCCTCCACGTGCTTTGAGGTCAGAGGATCAGGTACTCTTAATAGTTCCAGAAACTCGCCTTAAGCGCAGGGGTGACAGGGCGTTCTCTGTAGCAGGCCCAAGACTCTGGAACGAGTTACCGCTGCTCATCAAACAGGCCCCCTCCCTCTCGGTTTTCAAATCCCGGTTAAAAACTCACTACTACTCCATCGCTTTCAATGCCAGCTGATTTGTATTGGATCGTTTGATTTATGATCTGCAATGTTTTTATGTTTTTCGTGTTGTACTTCATTGTCTGTGTTGCCTGTTGCGTGTTTGTTTGTCCAGCACTTTGGTGTGGACTTGTTCCTGTTGAAAGTGCTTTATAAATAAAATGGTATGGTATGGTATGGTATATGTTAATAAAAAAGTCCTAAAAATTAAAATTAAAACAGGGAGCGCTGGTCCTTCAACCCATACAGCAGACAAGCACACCAGGAAATGTTTAGAACCTGCGCATCCACGTTGGACATGACTTTAGTTCACTCGTGACAAGTTCATTCATTCCTCCTCATCGGAGGAGGAAGTGAATGGTGACCGCTTCAAGCGATTACTTGACTTTAGGCAAAAAAACAAAAGATAAAGAAGAGGAATTTAATTCATTTGTGTGTCATACAAAACAGTCCATCACCAGGGCAGTTTATTGTGAGACACCGCGCGCGCGTGAGCGGTCGTAAAATTTGAGCTTGGCGCGTTCGCGCGAACGTTCAAAGGGCTTGTGCAGGGGCGCACGCACGGCGCACACACAGCGGGGCGCCGCGCTCGCGCCAGCGCGCAGCTCTGCCCCGGCCTTTATGTTGCTGGAGTCTCAGAGAATTTCAGAAGGATTTTCAACAAACACAACATCCCAGTACATTTCAAACCCAGCAGGACTCTCAGACAGAGGCTGGTGCACCCTAAGGACAAAACACCTACACACAAACAGAGTGGTGTAGTGTGTGGTCCAGTGCAGCGAGGACTGTCCAGACCTCTACATTGGAGAAACTAAGCAGCCCATCCACAGAAGAATGTCCCAACACAGGAGAGCCACCTCCTCTGGACAAAACTCAGCTGTTCACCTCCACCTCACGGACAAGGGACACTCATTTGAGGACCAGAATGTGCAAATTTTGGACCGAGAGCACAGGTGGTTTGAGAGGGGTGTGAAGGAAGCTGTTTATATCAAGAAAGAACGTCTCTCGCTCAATAGAGGAGGAGGTCTGAGATTTCAACTTTCCAAGACTTATATCTCAGTTTTGGGGCTGATTCCCAGACGTTTTACACCGGATGAGAGCAGAAGTGTCTTGTCTGGGAATTAGACTAGCAAAGTTTTTTAAGAAGCCTCTGCTGTTGGGTTGTGAGGTGTGTTTTGTCAATTTACATACAGTTGTTTGTCTTCTGTCAGAGACCTCAAGGAAACTCCTACTGTTAAGGTGTGATTTGTCAATTTACATGTATGTGTTACCTCAGCTTGCAATTTACATAAGTTGGTGTGTGACTCCTAAAGCCCGAGATACACTCATGCGTCCTCAGGTACGCCACCATACGCGCGCATTTTGTGCGCATGTGTTTTGCTGATATAATTGAGCATATGTCAGAAACTATCAGCTTTCTAAACGCTCGCGTTCTCCTTGTTGTAATATGAGCAGCTGAGCACGGAGGGGACTCGCTGATTGGTCACTTGCTGACACGCCTACTGAAATGATTGACAGCGTTCAGTCAGCTGAAAGTGAAACCTTGAGAATGCATCATGAGCAGCTCGCTGGACTTCTGCGGTGTTCTGATACGGTGTTTCTACTATATATGTTATAAAAAGTTCTCTCAGAAATAAAAATAATAACAGGGAGCGCTTTTCCTGCAGCACACAGCCCACCAGGGAATATTTAAAACATTGCGCACCCAGGTAGGACCTGAATTCATTCATTTCAATCATCGAGTGAACGGAGGAAGAAGCGGTTACTTGACTTTAGGCAAAAAAACAAAAGAAAAGGCCCGATCAGCGATAAAGAAGGGGAATTTATTTCATTTGTGTAACATACAAAACAGTCCGGCGCCGGGAAGTTTATGGTCAGACACCGCGTATCGCGCACGCGTATCGCGCACGCGTAGTAAAAAAAAAGCTTTGCGCGTACATGCCCTGAGGGGCGTACGTACGCTGCGTATAGGCGTACCGTGAGGACGCTCGAGTGTATCTCGGCCTTGAGACTGTTATAACTCCATGCGCACACAGTCTGTTCATAGAATTGATAAAGCCCTCTGGATAGAGGTTGAAACGTCTTCTGTAACAAATAAAGTCCAGTTGATCTTGTATTGAACGCCTTTTTTGATTTTATCATAGACGACTGAGAATCTTCACCAGCATATTCCAGAGTTGACTTCAGTGCTTACGTTTCCAACTGAAATGGATTGTGCCGCTTCCTGTCCGCTCTCATTTATTCCACTATCAGTGTCATTTGTTGTCCTCTTGTTTTTTTGGAAAAAAGTCTGAATATCCATGAGACACGGACAATGGTAAGCGTGGCTGTTTCTGTTTGAAAACAGCTAGTTTGCGCATTAAGTTGGTGACCCGCCCCCCTTGAACTGTAGTTGGCTAGAATGTTGCCTTGGTTTCATTGATTGGTTGAATTGTATGACGGACAAACAGAGATAAGAAAAATAGAAAGATGTACACTCAGAGATTAAAAACAAACAAAAAACTTCCCGTCGTCCAGTCAGGGCGGGCACAGCTGACTCTGGCCCAGCCAGCATGCACAGGTGGGCCCCATATGGTATACATGTGTGCAAAAAACATGGGTCCCAAAAGGTTTTGTGCACGGTTTCCATGGTAGCCCCACATGAGTTAGCCCAGATAGATTTTAATGGGCCCTGACTGGGTTTTCAGTGGGTCCCATATGTTTACGGTAACTTAAATGAGACCCATGTAAAACCCATGTGTGTGCCTTGAAGAATATCTACCTGGGACTAAACTGGGTCCCTACTGGGCTAAAAATATGGGTAATAAGTGGGTTTGTCCACGGTTTCCATGGTGGCCCCACATGGGTTTGCCCAGATAGATTTTAATGGGCCCTGACTGGGTTTTCAGTGGGACCCATATGTTTAACTTAAATGAGACCCATGTAAAACCCATGTGTGTGCCTTGAAGAATATCTACCTGGGACTAAACTGGGTCCCTACTGGGCTAAAAATATGGGTAATAAGTGGGTTTGTCCACGGTTTCCATGGTGGCCCCACATGGGTTTGCCCAGATAGATTTTAATGGGCCCTGACTGGGTTTTTAGTGGGACCCAGATGTTTAACTTAATTGAGACCCATGTAAAACCCATGTGTGTGCCTTGAAGAATATCTACCTGGGACTAAACTGGGTCCCAACTGGGCTAAAAATATGGGTAATAAGTGGGTTTGTCCACGGTTTCCATGGTGGCCCCACATGGGTTTGCCCAGATAGATTTTAATGGGCCCTGACTGGGTTTTTAGTGGGACCCAGATGTTTAACTTAATTGAGACCCATGTAAAACCCATGTGTGTGCCTTGAAGAATATCTACCTGGGACTAAACTGGGTCCCAACTGGGCTAAAAATATGGGTAATAAGTGGGTTTGTCCACGGTTTCCATGGTGGCCCCACATGGGTTTGCCCAGATAGACTTTAATGGGCCCTGACTGGGCTTTCAGTGGTTCCCAGATGGTTAACTTACATGAGGCCCATGTAAAACCCATATGTGTACTTTCAAGGATATTTTCCTGGGTGTTAATGTTGTCCCAGCTGGGCTAGAATATGGGCAACAAGTGAGTTTATTTGCAGTTTCCATGGTGGCCCCACATGGGTTTGCCCATACAATTTAAGGGGCACTGACTAGGTTTTCAGTGGGACCCAGATGGTTAACTTACATGAGGCCCATTAAAGACCCACGTGTGTTCTTACCAGCATAATTTACGTATTGGATTTTCCTATCCAACCTACCGATATTTCCGATCCTTGAAGTATGTCAGAGAGCACGTATATTACACCATACTCTGTGACTTCTGTCTTAACATTGTGTGAGTTAAACACAAAGAATTAACGCTAAGCCTCACAACAGCTAACACCCAAACTTTAACAAGAGGCAGTTCTATAACGCAGACGTCCTTCTGACTCATGGTGCAGCCCGGAACACTAAAATACTGCTAAGCATTATGGGAAATCAACACAGATCACTCCCCGTTTTTTTGTTTCGTTTTTGATTGTGGCACTATGAGTTGTAATTATTGTTGGTTTTGATCAACAGATACAGATTTAAACTATACATTGAATTTATAAATGTACATTCAATGTATAGTTTGAATCTGTATCTGTTGATCCCACATTTATACCACTTGGGATAAATACAGTTAGCCCACATGGGCTTCCCATGCTGGGCACATTATACTAAAATCACATGGGTCCTATATACTGATGCACATATCTGTCCCATTCCCAGTTAGCCCACATAAAAATGAGCTGGGCCTATATATATACATGCCCAGGTTGAAGCCATGTAAGTTGATCCCACATTTATACCACTTGGGGTAAATACAGTTAGCCCATAAGGGCTTCCCATGCTGGGCCCATTATACTAAAACCACATGGGTCCCATATAATAATGCCCATTTCTGTCCCATTCCCAGTTAGCCCACATACAATTGAACTGGGGCTTATATATCTATGCTATATATCTATGCCCAGGTTCAACCCATGTAAGGTCAGCCCACTCTTATACCACTTGGGGTAAATACAGTCTGCCCACATGGGCTTCCCATGCAGGGCACATTATACTAAAACCACATGGGTCCCATATAATAATGCCCATTTCTGTCCCATTCGCAGTTAACCCACATAAAAACGAACTGGGACCTATACATTCATGCCCAAGTTCAACCCATGTAACGTCAGCCCACTCTTATACCACTTGGGGTAAATACAGTCTGCCCACATTCATTCATTCATTCATTCAACCTTTATTTATACAGGCTAGCCTCGTTGAGTCACGGGGACTCATTTACAAGAGGGACCTGTCTCACTCACACCAAACAACCATCCACTCTCACACTCACACCTAGGGTCAATTTAGAGTCACCAATCAGCCTAACAAGCATGTTTTTTGGTCTGTGGGAGGAAACCGGAGTACCCGGAGGAAACCCACGCATGCACGGGGAGAACATGCAAACTCCACCCAGAATGGCCCCGGACCGGGATGGGCCCATGCTGGGCCCATTATACTAAAACCACATGGGTCCCATATAAAATTGCCCATTTCTGTCCCATTGCCAGTTAGCCCACATTAATGCTGTATAGGACCCATGTATTTAGCCCAACAGGGCCCAACAGGGCCAACATAATTGGTTCCTTTATGGGATAACCATATGATGGGTCTCATGCAGTTAGCCCAGATAAATCCCATGCCCACTCATTACCCAACTAGCCCACAATGACCCCATGTGGGGGCCAACTATGCATGCTGGCTGGGGGGCAATGTCCCTCAATGCCCGCCCATGCCGCCGGGCCTGATTGCTAGTATCACTCAGCCCTCTGTGAAAAGCAAGTGGCCACCGGGCACTAACGATCAATTGTTAGGCTGATAGTCCTCCTTGATCATGTGAACAGCTGTTTTTTTCTGTCACCAGCAAGTTGGTTGATCCACTATGAGAAGGTGTTATTTATAAGACTGAGTTTGTTGCAGCTCCTCAGACTGAAGAAGTCCTTTGGATAAAAGATGAAACGTTTTATCAGAGGACCTGACTTGTTAGATTTCTGTCAGATAATCCAGGTAAATATCTACCTGGATTATTGAGCATGCATCAGGACAGTAAAAATGTAGTTTATTCAACAATGACCGTGCTAGAACAGCTGCATGCCTATATTTTTCTTTTCTTTTTTACATTCTAGGTTGAACTTGACGCTCTTTCGTTCAAACAAGCACTGCATGTTTTCATTAATTTTGACTTTGGTTTGTTTTTAACTTTTGACTGAAGTCATCAAAAGATCAGAGGAAAAACTTTACTTTTTGAATGTGAAGATCTGAACAACATTGACAAGTAAAGGCTTGATGTACACGTCAGAATTCATTCATTCATGCAGTTATTAAATGTTCCCTCCTGAGCTTTTTTCACTCCACCGTGATCAAAGGAAAGCCGTCATCCTGGCCTTCGCTCGTCACGTGTGCGCGCGCTCGCGCTGACAGAAAGTCCCGGAAGAGCGAGAGCGCGCATTGTCGTGTCCGCGCGAGGTGAGGTCTACCTGCAGCACGAGCGCGCAGACATAAAGATGGAAACGGGCAAAGTGGTCGACAGCAGCGGCTTCCTGCTCCACTTCTAACCGGGTAAAGTCGCTGAAGCCTCCGGGCTCGTCTTAAACTTGATTCTTGCCGTTTTTACGCATTTTCTTTCACTTTTAATGTTTTAAATCAGTAAGTTTTGTTGTTCTGCTCGGAGTTTTGGTGACGTCAGCTGTTCGCGTTGATTCACGTCAGTGTTTCCTGAAGAAAAAAAAAAGTCAGTGTTTCCTGTCCTGCTGCTTAGGTTGATTTTGAAGTGACTTGAATTTAACTCTGAACTGTTCACCATGCTTCCTGTCTCTGTGACATGTTTGAATGTTCTTTTTTAAATTATTTTAGGAAATGACATCTAGGTCTTCGTTTGTGTGTTAGGTGAGAGTTCAGGGTTCGAGTCCAGCTGACTGATTGGGCAGAGTCCACCTGCAGGTGGGTCTGGTCCGGTCCTGGGTCCGGTCCAGTCCACCTGGAGGAACAGAAGGAGAGAAAGCAGGTCAGTGTATCTTGTTGGTTCTGTCTGATCATGTTTACAGCATTCCTGCCATGACAGGCCTCACTTTGCTCAGTAAGTCATCATGATGATGATGATGATGATGATGATTTTCCACAGATGATTCTTCGTTCAGCACACTATATTTATATTTATCTGTGTGTCAAAAGGTGACGCGTTTATGGTTCTGTGTTTTCTGCAGAGCGTCTTCGAACAAAGACTGTCTAAAAATAAACCCAGCTGCCTATTTTAGAAACTTGAAAGTGTTAAGATGATCTTCTGTGATATTTTTAGTTTTGACAGGTTGTCTTCACAGACCACCATAATTAACAATTAAATGATTCTTCTTCTGTTGCTTTGCATGCTGGCTCCCTTTCACCCCTGTCTCAGTGTAAAAGTGTTTTTAGTTCTGGTCATCAGGACCATTACTGTAGGTCATAATGGTTTGATCTGTCTCTTGGCATCATATCTCATGAACCAGTAGGCAGATTTTAATGAAACTCAATGGATGTATGCCTAATCCAGCCACTAGAGCCACACTTGCCTCAATGACGATCGCCCAGTAGCACTCACCCCCATCCTGATGAAGTGCTTTGAACGGCTAGTCATGAAAAGCATCACATCTGTCCTCCCTGCCTCCCTGGATCCCTTCCAATTTGCATACCGACCTAATCGCTCAACCGACGATGCCATCTCCTCTGCCCTCCACACAGCTCTCACACATCTGGACACGAAGGACTCTTATGTTAGAATGCTGTTCATCGACTTCAGCTCGGCATTCAACACCATCATCCCCCAACAGCTCATCCTTAAACTGGACAGTCTGGGGCTGAACACCTCAATGTGTAACTGGCTGCTAGACTTCCTGACCGGGAGACCACAGACAGTACGGATCGGGAGTAACACATCTAGCACCATCACATTGAACACAGGGGCCCCACAAGGATGTGTGCTGAGCCCCCTTCTATTCACCCTGCTAACACACGACTGCACACCATCGTACAGCTCCAACCACTTCATCAAGTTTGCGGACGACACAACAGTGGTAGGTCTCATCAGCAACAACGATGAGACGGACTACAGGAACGAGGTGAGCCGCTTGGCCTTGTGGTGCGGACACAACAATCTCACTCTCAACGTGGAGAAGACAAAGGAGATTGTCGTGGACTTCAGGAAGAGGGATGCACAACATGCCCCTCTGACCATCAACAGCACCGCAGTGGAGAGAGTGGACAGCACCAAGTTCCTGGGAGTGCACGTCTCAAAGGACCTGTCCTGGAGCAGGAACACTGCAGCACTGGCGAAGAAGGCTCACCAGCGCCTCTACTTTCTCCGCAAGCTGAAAAGGGCTGGAGCTTCAACCTCCATCATGTGCACCTTCTACAGAGGTGCCATAGAAAGTGTCCTGACCAGCTGCATCACTGTGTGGTTTGGTGCATGCACTGCATCCTGCCGCAAGAGCCTCCAGCGCATCGTGAAAGCAGCTGAGAAGATCGTCGGCACCTCCTTGCCCTCACTGCAGGACTTACACAGCAAACGCCTCACTCGGAAAGCCCACCGCATGGCAGGTGATCCCACACACCCACTACACAGCCGCTTTAGACTGCTGCCATCAGGGAGGAGACTGAGGAGTCTCCAGGCTCGTACCAGCAGACTGAGAGACAGCTCTGTTCATCAGGCAGTCAGGATGCTAAACACTCTGCCTGCTCTGCCTCCCCTCCCATTTGAACTGCCTTAACACAAAAAACTTTCTCACACATTACCACACAACACAAAGATTTTAACACTGGACTCTGTGTCATCAAACGGGTTATTCACTAAACTCTCGGTCATGTGCTCATTCAGTTTGCACTACTTCTCATATTTGCACTAATGTTTGTATTACATTACTGCCTATAGTCATACTACTGTTTACATTCACTGTTTACATTTATTAATACTGTTTACATTTATTACTACTGCTTTACATTTATTACTACTGTTTACATTTACACTACTTTTATCTACACTACTGCAGATACATATACAGCATTCTCTGACTAGCCTTATCTAAGGATGCCAAATGTGCCTTATGTGCCTTACTTCATATGCCACTTTGCCTCTATACCAACATCAACTACCTCATACATATACTGTGTACATTAACTTATATGCTGCTGTGCCACTCTTTGCAAATGTCAATGCTAGAACCTTCAGTTTATTAGATATACTTTTTATACTTTTTATACTACTATGCAAAAACTCAGGACAGTATTACACTTTTATTATTTCATTTTATGCTTATGTTCATTGGGTGTTTGGTGTTTCAGTGTTGGTGTTAATTTTCATACTTTTATACTATTATGAAAAAACTCAGGACAGTGTTACACTTTTTTACTATTTTATGCTTATGTGTATTAAATGTTTTAGTGTTTAGTGTTTAGATGGTTACTGTTGCACCGAGGGACTGAGAGAAATGCAATTTCAATCCTGTGTATGTCCTGTACATATTGCAGTTCTGACAATAAAGTTGACTTTGACTTTGACTTTGACTAGAGGGCACCAGCCAGTGTATCTTTAGTGCCAGTCCCAAGCCCGGGTAAACGGTGAGTGTTGTCAGGAAGGTCATCTGACGTAAAACACTTGCCAAAACTATAATGCCAGTTCATCAAAGCGAAACCGGATCAGTTGAAGCCCTGATTAACAACCACCGCCACCGGTGCTGTTGACGAACAGGGTGCAGGCGAAAATTGTGCTACTACTGTCAGTGGAAGACCACGAGGAGGGAAACGTGTCAGGAGACAGAGGAGAAGAGGAAAGTGAAGAATGTAGGACTGAGGGTATCAACTCTAAATGTGGGGACAATGACAGGCAAAGGTAGAGAGCTGGCTGACATGATGCAGAGAAGGAAGGTAGATGTTTTATGTGTCCAAGAGACCAAGTGGAAGGGCAGCAAGGCTCGCAGTATTGGAGCAGGGTTCAAACTGTTTTACCATGGTGTGGATAGAAAGAGAAA
>JBBPBX010016572.1:0-47972 GCA_038048925.1 Garcialebias charrua | reverse complement strand
GATAACATTTATGCAGAATCTTTAGGGATACTTCTCGAATCTTATTAGTTATAAAGTATTTTCTAGGTAACAACCAAACATCTTTCCAACAGATATCATTAAATAAATTATCCCAGAAGAATATAGAAGCAGGTTTACTAATACATTCTCTAATTATTAATTCTCTAATACATTTGTTATTTGTTTTTTCACTTAAAAAAGGGTCAGAGTTACCAATGAATAATTCTTCAGTTAAATAGTTCGTGCTGTTGTGTACAGGATTTGACATCAACATTTTCACACCAGATGGAATTGCATCAAAGACAATTGCAAATTCTTTTGGTAGTACTGGAAAGTTATACGTAGTTAAAAATTCACTGTAAGAGTAAGTGTTGCCGTCTTTGTTGAATAACTGATGTACATGAACTATTCCTCTGTCAAACCAATTTTTAAAGAAAATAGATTTATGTTTAAAACAAATGTCTTTGTTATTCCAGATATAGTATTTGTGTGGAGAGAAATTGTGTTTGTGAACCAGAGTCCAGCACAAAAACAGCTGTTTGTGGAAATTGGAGAGTTTGATCGGAATTTTGTCAATGTTGTAATTACACCTTAAAATAAAAGATAGACCACCCAATGCTTCAAATACATGTGTTGAAATGAAGTTCCACAAAGAGTTTGGATTTAAGAGATATCTTTTGATCCATTTAATTTTAAAGGAGGAGTTTAGAGTCTGTAAGTCTAATACATTAAACCCACCAGAGCACAGCTTATTTATCATAACATTTTTTCGGATTAGATGAACCTTTTTTTTCCAAATAAAATCAAACAATGTTTTATCCACTTTTGAAATGATGTCCTTGGGAACCTCCAAGGCAGAAGTCGCATAAACCAAACTGGAGAGACCTTCAGCCTTAGAAAGTAATACACGACCGGAGATGGATAAATCTCTCTGTACCCATAAATTGAATTTTTTTTTAATTACAGTAACAAGGGGATTAAAGTTATCACTTAATCTTTGGTCCTCCTCTTTTATAATATAGATACCAAGATATTTAACTTTGTGTTTTACTGGGATTCCTGAGATCTCTGTGTCATGACATGTTTTAATAGGGAGTAATTCACATTTAGATAAGTTAAGGTTGAGACCTGAGGCTGCAGAAAATTCACCAAGCAGCTCAACAGCACACTTTACTTGAGAGCAATCTTTTAGAAATAGAGTTGTGTCATCTGCCAGTTGGCTCAGACATATTTCTCTACCAGCAATCTGAATACCTTTTATGCAGCTGTTTTTAATGAAATGTGCTAAAATCTCCATAGGAAGAAGAAACAAAAATGGAGAAATTGGACAACCTTGTCTAATTCCACGCTCAACATTAAATCTGCCAGAGGTTCCATGAGCTAGTTTAATTGAGCTATTGCCTCCAGCATAAAGGGTGCGTACTGATTTCTTAAAGTGCTCACCAAAACCGAACAGATCCAAAGTTTTAAATAAAAAATCATGTTCCAGTGAGTCAAACGCTTTATGGAAGTCAAGAAAGAGAACAAAACTATTTTCTGATATTAAGTCTGCGTAGTCTAATAAATCTAAGATAAGCCTTATATTATCAATTATGTGTCTTCCCGCCATAAAACCATTTTGAGTTTCCCCAATAACATCATGAAGTACTTTTTTCAATTTATTTGCTAAGCATAATGCTAAAATTTTATAATCATTATTTAATAATGTGATGGGGCGCCAGTTGTCTAAAACTAATACATCTTTTTGTGGTTTTGGGATGAGTGTAATTAAGCCTTGGCATAGAGTGGACGGTAATTGTTCTTTATCTATACTTTCTCTAAAAACATTCAGCAAAAAGGGAGCAAGTTCTTCCGTGAATAGTTTGTAAAATTCAGAAGTTAGCCCATCAGTACCTGGAGATTTATTTAATTTAAGTTTTTTAATAGCCTCTGAGATTTCTGTAAGCGTAATGGGAGAGTCACAAATTGATTTTTTGAAATCTCCAATTGTCTTAATATTACCTAGATTGTTAAAGAAATCATTCATATGAGCAGGTGAAATGGTTGAGGTATATAGTTTTTTATAGAAGTTCTCACACATTTTAGATAGTTCTTTTGGATCTTCTATGATATCACCATTTGAAGAGAGTCTATTTATACTATTTTTATTTTGCCTTTGTTTTTCTAACTTAAAAAAATAGCTAGAATTTTGCTCACCCTCCTCTAACCATTTCGCTCTTGAACGTACAAATGCACCTTTAGCTTTATTGATATATAATTGATCAAGTTTTAGTTGTGCAGTTAGGAGATCTGCTTGCTGTTGTTCAGATAGATTTTCAGGCAATATGGATGATAGCGAGATTAATTTGGCTATCAGATTACTTTCATCTGATTTCTTTTCCTTTTTTAGTTTAGAACTTGTTTCTATAAACAATCTTCTCAGCTCATATTTTAAAAGCTCCCATTGTTTTTGATATTCTCCTGTATCTTCTGCAGTCTCAAAACGTTCTGAGATTTTTCTTCTTATTCATTCATTCATTCATTCATTCAACCTTTATTTATACAGGCTAGCCTCGTTGAGTCACGGGGACTCATTTACAAGAGGGACCTGTCTCACTCACACCAAACAACCATCCACTCTCACACTCACACCTAGGGTCAATTTAGAGTCACCAATCAGCCTAACAAGCATGTTTTTTGGTCTGTGGGAGGAAACCGGAGTACCCGGAGGAAACCCACGCATGCACGGGGAGAACATGCAAACTCCACCCAGAAAGGCCCCGGACCGGGATTTGAACCGGCAACCTTCTCGCTGAGAGGCAGCAGCTCTACCAGTTGTGCCACCGTGCTGCCAATATTATTATTATTATTATTTCAATTAAAGATTCGTTTTGTAATAAAGAACTATTTAGTTTCCAGTATGCTGGGTATCTTTGAGTTGGCTTATCAGGAGATAAGTTTAAAGTTAATACAATTGCTTTATGGTCTGTTAATGGAGTAGGCATAATTTCTGTTTTGCAAATTAATTGAGTAAGGGATTCCGATATTAACCAAAAGTCTATTCTGGATCGTAAAGAACCAGCCTTGTTTGTCCAAGTAAATTCTTTACTATTTGGGTTAGTAACTCTCCAGATATCATGAAGACCTTGTTCATTCATAAAATCATTCAAAAAACAGTTGGTTTTATTTCTGCTAGGCCATCTGTCCAAATCATCATTTAATGTGACGTTGAAGTCTCCTCCCAGTAATATTTTAATATCAGTAAACCTTTCCTTGATACTTTCAAAGGTAGTACTTAGTGTTTGAAATAACTCTTTGTTTTCTCTTGTGTTAGTGTACCCATAAACATTACCTAATAAAAAGAACTGGTTGCAGTAACAAAAAACTGTTAACACATAATGTCCATTTGGGTCAGACATAGTGTAAATAACCTTCTCCTTAAACTTGTGCTTCAGGGTTAACGTTCCAGCTGAGTGATGGTTTCCATGCGACATCCACAGGTCCTCGCCCCATTGTGATTTCCAGAAGTTGTGGTCATCTTCAGTAGAATGCGATTCTTGAACCAAGCAAAAGTCAGAATCAAACTGTTTCACATAAAGAAAAACTGCCTTGCGTTTAGTAATGTCTCTTAAGCCTCGAGCATTAACAGAAACAAATTTTAAAGTAGAAATGTTTAACAAACAAACAAACACACAAACAAACAAACACAAAAGTCAGAGCAGCGATTAACTCTTAGATTGAATTAATCAGAGTATTCTCCCTTTTCAGAACAACTGTTAGAAAATTTCATTGTTCTCCACAAAGGCCCTTCCCCCAACGAAGTAGGCCCGCTTCTTCTCCTCACGTGCCTTTTTGATGATGGGCCACAGCCTTTTTCTTTTCTCTTGATCCTCCGGTGGCAGGTCCTCCATGAAGCGCAGCTTCCTCTGGGTCATGTATTCAGCATTCTTCGACATCTTCCACACTACTTCCCTGTAGTGCCTCGTGGAGAACTGGATGATGATATCCCTCGAGTAGCGCTGCGGCGCAGCTGTGTTTATTCTTCCAAGCCTGTGTACTGAGTCTATCACTTCAGCAAACTTCTCTTTGTGGCTTGGAGCTATGTTCTCGCAGATTTCTACCACTTTTCTCCTCACATCTTCACCCTCAGCCTCACTCACACCACGCAGGCGTAGGTTACAGCGGCGTTTGTCGCGTGACAATTCGGCAACTTTGTTCTCCAGCATTTTAATTTTCTCTTCAGCAGCATCCACTCTCTTCACAGTGTTATGTAAAGTTCCTTTAATTTCTTGCAATTTCTTAATTAATTAATTTAATTAATTTCTTCTTTAATTTCCCCTGGTGGTTTTTTTTTTATTTATTTTTTTTAATTTTTATTTATTTATAGAAAAAACAAGTACAAAAACACTTACAATGTCAAACAAGGCTCGAGACTTAAGGCATTATAGCACAAAAGAGAATAAAGGCACATAAACAAAAACAATAATGAGTTTTGGGCAGCTTACAACAGAAATTCGTTACAGATTGTTTTAGTTTTTAAAGCTTTGGCATTAGTACAGTACTTTAAAGTAGCTAAGTAAGAGGAAATATAATTAGAAAACACTATAAATCTAGGTTTTAGCAAGGAGAATTTACAACTGTGGATGTAAAATTTGGCTAAGAGTAGTATTAAATTTACAACAAAAACTTTCTCACTTGAAATATTTGGACAAAAGAAACCAAACAGTATAATTTTAGCGTCAAATGGTAGGTCAATTTCTAACTTTCTATTTACATACATGAAAATGTCTTTCCAGAACACCTGAGTATGAGAACAGTCCCAGAAGAGATGGATGATGGTCTCCTCAGAGCTGTGGCAGAGTGAACACATTGGGTCTACGTTTGGACGGTACTTGGAGATTATATAGTTTACAGGATAACATTTATGCAGAATCTTTAGGGATACTTCTCGAATCTTATTAGTTATAAAGTATTTTCTAGGTAACAACCAAACATCTTTCCAACAGATATCATTAAATAAATTATCCCAGAAGAATATAGAAGCAGGTTTACTAATACATTCTCTAATTATTAATTCTCTAATACATTTGTTATTTGTTTTTTCACTTAAAAAAGGGTCAGAGTTACCAATGAATAATTCTTCAGTTAAATAGTTCGTGCTGTTTTGTACAGGATTTGACATCAACATTTTCACACCAGATGGAATTGCATCAAAGACAATTGCAAATTCTTTTGGTAGTACTGGAAAGTTATACGTAGTTAAAAATTCACTGTAAGAGTAAGTGTTGCCGTCTTTGTTGAATAACTGATGTACATGAACTATTCCTCTGTCAAACCAATTTTTAAAGAAAATAGATTTATGTTTAAAACAAATGTCTTTGTTATTCCAAATATAGTATTTGTGTGGAGAGAAATTGTGTTTGTGAACCAGAGACCAGCACAAAAACAGCTGTTTGTGGAAGTTGGAGAGTTTGCTGCTGGTAAATATGTGGACATGACGTCACGTCACCAGCTCGGCCTCTTTGTTTTCCTTCGTGTTGAGAAGCTACGTCTGGATTTAGCTCCGTGATTTATTTCAATTACTGATGAAAAAAGACTTCTCGTGAGTCAAATACTTTATTCTGTGATTTAGTTCCAAGCTGCTGCTGCCAGAGGCTTGTAACACTGCAGCTTCTTGTCTGTGGAGAGGAAGTTAGTTCACTCTGTTAGCATGTGTAGCTGTTAGCATCTGTAGCTGTTAACATCTGTAGTTGTTAACGTCTGTAGTTGTTAACGTCTGTAGCTGTTAACATCTGTAGCTGTTAACATCTGTAGCTGTTAACATCTGTAGTTGTTAGCGTGTGTAGCTGTTAACATCTGTAGCTGTTAACATCTGTAGTTGTTAGCGTAGCTGTTAACATCTGTAGTTGTTAACGTCTGTAGCTGTTAACATCTGTAGTTGTTAGCGTGTGTAGCTGTTAACATCTGTAGCTGTTAACATCTGTAGCTGTTAACATCTGTAGTTGTTAGCGTGTGTAGCTGTTAACATCTGTAGCTGTTAACATCTGTAGTTGTTAGCTGTAGCTGTTAACATCTGTAGCTGTTAACGTCTGTAGCTGTTAACATCTGTAGCTGTTAACGTCTGTAGCTGTTAGCATCTGTAGCTGTTAACATCTGTAGCTGTTAACATCTGTAGCTGTTAACATCTGTAGTTGTTAACGTCTGTAGCTGTTAACATCTGTAGCTGTTAACATCTGTAGCTGTTAACATCTGTAGCTGTTAACGTCTGTAGCTGTTAACATCTGTAGCTGTTAACGTCTGTAGCTGTTAACATCTGTAGTTGTTAGCGTGTGTAGCTGTTAACATCTGTAGCTGTTAACATCTGTAGTTGTTAGCGTAGCTGTTGACATCTGTAGTTGTTAACGTCTGTAGCTGTTAACATCTGTAGTTGTTAGCGTGTGTAGCTGTTAACATCTGTAGCTGTTAACATCTGTAGTTGTTAGCGTAGCTGTTGACATCTGTAGTTGTTAACGTCTGTAGCTGTTAACATCTGTAGTTGTTAGCGTGTGTAGATGTTAACATCTGTAGCTGTTAACGTCTGTAGTTGTTAACGTCTGTAGTTGTTAACGTCTGTAGCTGTTAACATCTGTAGTTGTTAGCGTGTGTAGATGTTAACATCTGTAGCTGTTAACATCTGTAGTTGTTAACGTCTGTAGCTGTTAACATCTGTAGCTGTTAACATCTGTAGCTGTTAACATCTGTAGCTGTTAACGTCTGTAGCTGTTAACATCTGTAGCTGTTAACATCTGTAGCTGTTAACATCTGTAGCTGTTAACATCTGTAGCTGTTAACATCTGTAGCTGTTAACGTCTGTAGCTGTTAACATCTGTAGCTGTTAACGTCTGTAGCTGTTAACATCTGTAGCTGTTAACATCTGTAGCTGTTAACATCTGTAGCTGTTAACATCTGTAGCTGTTAACGTCTGTAGCTGTTAACATCTGTAGCTGTTAACGTCTGTAGCTGTTAACATCTGTAGCTGTTAACGTCTGTAGCTGTTAACATCTGAAGCTGTTAACATCTGTAGTTGTTAGCGTAGCTGTTAACATCTGTAGTTGTTAACGTCTGTAGCTGTTAACATCTGTAGTTGTTAGCGTGTGTAGCTGTTAACATCTGTAGCTGTTAACATCTGTAGCTGTTAACATCTGTAGTTGTTAGCGTAGCTGTTAACATCTGTAGTTGTTAACGTCTGTAGCTGTTAACATCTGTAGTTGTTAGCGTGTGTAGATGTTAACGTCTGTAGCTGTTAACATCTGTAGCTGTTAACATCTGTAGCTGTTAACATCTGTACAGTAGTTGTTAGCGTAGCTGTTAACATCTGTAGTTGTTAACGTCTGTAGTTGTTAACATCTGTAGCTGTTAACATCTGTAGCTGTTAACATCTGTAGCTGTTAACATCTGTAGCTTTTAACGTCTGTAGTTGTTAACGTCTGTAGTTGTTAACGTCTGTAGCTGTTAGCGTCTGTAGCTGTTAACATCTGTAGCTGTTAACGTCTGTAGCTGTTAACGTCTGTAGCTGTTAACATCTGTAGCTGTTAACGTCTGTAGCTGTTAACATCTGTAGCTGTTAACATCTGTAGCTGTTAACATCTGTAGCTGTTAACATCTGTAGCTGTTAACATCTGTAGCTGTTAACGTCTGTAGCTGTTAACATCTGTAGCTGTTAACGTCTGTAGCTGTTAACATCTGTAGCTGTTAACATCTGTAGCTGTTAACATCTGTAGCTGTTAACATCTGTAGCTGTTAACATCTGTAGCTGTTAACATCTGTAGCTGTTAACGTCTGTAGCTGTTAACATCTGTAGCTGTTAACGTCTGTAGCTGTTAACATCTGAAGCTGTTAACATCTGTAGTTGTTAGGTAGCTGTTAACATCTGTAGTTGTTAACGTCTGTAGCTGTTAACATCTGTAGTTGTTAGCGTGTGTAGCTGTTAACATCTGTAGCTGTTAACATCTGTAGCTGTTAACATCTGTAGTTGTTAGCGTAGCTGTTAACATCTGTAGTTGTTAACGTCTGTAGCTGTTAACATCTGTAGTTGTTAGCGTGTGTAGATGTTAACATCTGTAGCTGTTAACATCTGTAGCTGTTAACATCTGTAGCTGTTAACATCTGTACAGTAGTTGTTAGCGTAGCTGTTAACGTCTGTAGTTGTTAACGTCTGTAGCTGTTAACATCTGTAGCTGTTAACATCTGTAGCTGTTAACATCTGTAGCTTTTAACGTCTGTAGTTGTTAACGTCTGTAGCTGTTAACGTCTGTAGCTGTTAACATCTGTAGCTGTTAACATCTTTAGCTGTTAACGTCTGTAGCTGTTAACATCTGTAGCTGTTAACCTCTGTAGCTGTTAACATGTGTAGCTGTTAACATCTGTAGCTGTTAACATCTGTAGCTGTTAGCATGTGTAGCTGTTAACATGTGTAGCTGTTAGCATGTGTAGCTGTTAGCATGTGTAACTGTTAGCATGTCTATCTGTTAGCATGTGTAGCTGTTAGCAGGTGTAGCTGTTAGCAGGTGTAGCTGTTAGCAGCTGTAGCTGTTAGCATGTGTAGCTGTTAACATCTGTAGTTGTTAACGTCTGTAGTTATTAACATCTGTAGTTGTTAGCGTGTGTAGCTGTTAACATCTGTAGCTGTTAACATCTGTAGCTGTTTACATCTGTAGTTGTTAGCGTAGCTATTAACATCTGTAGTTGTTAACGTCTGTAGCTGTTAACATCTGTAGTTGTTAGCGTGTGTAGATGTTAACATCTGTAGCTGTTAACGTCTGTAGCTGTTAACATCTGTAGCTGTTAACATCTGTAGTTGTTAGCGTAGCTGTTAACATCTGTAGTTGTTAACGTCTGTAGCTGTTAACATCTGTAGTTGTTAGCGTGTGTAGATGTTAACATCTGTAGCTGTTAACTTCTGTAGCTGTTAACATCTGTAGCTGTTAACATCTTTAGTTGTAAGTGTGTGTAGCTCTTAACATCTGTAGCTGCTGGTAACATCTGTAGCTGTTAAGGTCTGTAGTTGTTAACATCTGTAGTTGTTAACGTCTGTAGTTGTTAGCATCTGTAGCTGTTAACATCTGTAGCTGTTAACGTCTGTAGTTGTTAGCATCTGTAGCTGTTAACATCTGTAGCTGTTAACATCTGTAGCTGTTAACGTCTGTAGATGTTAACATCTGTAGTTGTTAACATCTGTAGTTGTTAACGTCTGTAGTTGTTAGCATCTGTAGCTGTTAACATCTGTAGCTGTTAACATCTGTAGCTGTTAACGTCTGTAGTTGTTAACGTCTGTAGCTGTTAACATCTGTAGCTGTTAACATCTGTAGCTGTTAACATCTGTAGCTGTTAACGTCTGTAGCTGTTAACATCTGTAGCTGTTAACGTCTGTAGCTGTTAACATCTGTAGTTGTTAGCGTGTGTAGCTGTTAACATCTGTAGCTGTTAACATCTGTAGTTGTTAGCGTAGCTGTTGACATCTGTAGTTGTTAACGTCTGTAGCTGTTAACATCTGTAGTTGTTAGCGTGTGTAGCTGTTAACATCTGTAGCTGTTAACATCTGTAGTTGTTAGCGTAGCTGTTGACATCTGTAGTTGTTAACGTCTGTAGTTGTTAGCATCTGTAGCTGTTAACATCTGTAGCTGTTAACATCTGTAGCTGTTAACGTCTGTAGATGTTAACATCTGTAGTTGTTAACATCTGTAGTTGTTAACGTCTGTAGTTGTTAGCATCTGTAGCTGTTAACATCTGTAGCTGTTAACATCTGTAGCTGTTAACGTCTGTAGTTGTTAACGTCTGTAGCTGTTAGCATCTGTAGCTGTTAACATCTGTAGCTGTTAACATCTGTAGCTGTTAACGTCTGTAGCTGTTAACATCTGTAGCTGTTAACGTCTGTAGCTGTTAACATCTGTAGTTGTTAGCGTGTGTAGCTGTTAACATCTGTAGCTGTTAACATCTGTAGTTGTTAGCGTAGCTGTTGACATCTGTAGTTGTTAACGTCTGTAGCTGTTAACATCTGTAGTTGTTAGCGTGTGTAGCTGTTAACATCTGTAGCTGTTAACATCTGTAGTTGTTAGCGTAGCTGTTGACATCTGTAGTTGTTAACGTCTGTAGCTGTTAACATCTGTAGTTGTTAGCGTGTGTAGATGTTAACATCTGTAGCTGTTAACGTCTGTAGTTGTTAACGTCTGTAGTTGTTAACGTCTGTAGCTGTTAACATCTGTAGTTGTTAGCGTGTGTAGATGTTAACATCTGTAGCTGTTAACATCTGTAGTTGTTAACGTCTGTAGCTGTTAACGTCTGTAGCTGTTAACATCTGTAGCTGTTAACATCTGTAGCTGTTAACGTCTGTAGCTGTTAACATCTGTAGCTGTTAACATCTGTAGCTGTTAACATCTGTAGCTGTTAACATCTGTAGCTGTTAACATCTGTAGCTGTTAACGTCTGTAGCTGTTAACATCTGTAGCTGTTAACGTCTGTAGCTGTTAACATCTGTAGCTGTTAACATCTGTAGCTGTTAACATCTGTAGCTGTTAACATCTGTAGCTGTTAACATCTGTAGCTGTTAACATCTGTAGCTGTTAACGTCTGTAGCTGTTAACATCTGTAGCTGTTAACGTCTGTAGCTGTTAACATCTGAAGCTGTTAACATCTGTAGTTGTTAGCGTAGCTGTTAACATCTGTAGTTGTTAACGTCTGTAGCTGTTAACATCTGTAGTTGTTAGCGTGTGTAGCTGTTAACATCTGTAGCTGTTAACATCTGTAGCTGTTAACATCTGTAGTTGTTAGCGTAGCTGTTAACATCTGTAGTTGTTAACGTCTGTAGCTGTTAACATCTGTAGTTGTTAGCGTGTGTAGATGTTAACGTCTGTAGCTGTTAACATCTGTAGCTGTTAACATCTGTACAGTAGTTGTTAGCGTAGCTGTTAACATCTGTAGTTGTTAACGTCTGTAGTTGTTAACATCTGTAGCTGTTAACATCTGTAGCTGTTAACATCTGTAGCTGTTAACATCTGTAGCTTTTAACATCTGTAGTTGTTAACGTCTGTAGTTGTTAACGTCTGTAGCTGTTAACATCTGTAGTTGTTAGCGTGTGTAGATGTTAACATCTGTAGCTGTTAACATCTGTAGTTGTTAACGTCTGTAGCTGTTAACGTCTGTAGCTGTTAACATCTGTAGCTGTTAACATCTGTAGCTGTTAACGTCTGTAGCTGTTAACATCTGTAGCTGTTAACATCTGTAGCTGTTAACATCTGTAGCTGTTAACATCTGTAGCTGTTAACATCTGTAGCTGTTAACGTCTGTAGCTGTTAACATCTGTAGCTGTTAACGTCTGTAGCTGTTAACATCTGTAGCTGTTAACATCTGTAGCTGTTAACATCTGTAGCTGTTAACATCTGTAGCTGTTAACATCTGTAGCTGTTAACGTCTGTAGCTGTTAACATCTGTAGCTGTTAACGTCTGTAGCTGTTAACATCTGAAGCTGTTAACATCTGTAGTTGTTAGCGTAGCTGTTAACATCTGTAGTTGTTAACGTCTGTAGCTGTTAACATCTGTAGTTGTTAGCGTGTGTAGCTGTTAACATCTGTAGCTGTTAACATCTGTAGCTGTTAACATCTGTAGTTGTTAGCGTAGCTGTTAACATCTGTAGTTGTTAACGTCTGTAGCTGTTAACATCTGTAGTTGTTAGCGTGTGTAGATGTTAACGTCTGTAGCTGTTAACATCTGTAGCTGTTAACATCTGTAGCTGTTAACATCTGTACAGTAGTTGTTAGCGTAGCTGTTAACGTCTGTAGTTGTTAACGTCTGTAGCTGTTAACATCTGTAGCTGTTAACATCTGTAGCTGTTAACATCTGTAGCTTTTAACGTCTGTAGTTGTTAACGTCTGTAGCTGTTAACGTCTGTAGCTGTTAACATCTGTAGCTGTTAACATCTTTAGCTGTTAACGTCTGTAGCTGTTAACATTTGTAGCTGTTAACCTCTGTAGCTGTTAACATGTGTAGCTGTTAACATCTGTAGCTGTTAACATCTGTAGCTGTTAACATCTGTAGCTGTTAGCATGTGTAGCTGTTAACATGTGTAGCTGTTAGCATGTGTACTGTTAGCATGTCTATCTGTTAGCATGTGTAGCTGTTAGCATGTGTAGCTGTTAGCAGGTGTAGCTGTTAGCAGGTGTAGCTGTTAGCAGCTGTAGCTGTTAGCATGTGTAGCTGTTAACATCTGTAGTTGTTAACGTCTGTAGTTATTAACATCTGTAGTTGTTAGCGTGTGTAGCTGTTAACATCTGTAGCTGTTAACATCTGTAGTTGTTAGCGTAGCTATTAACATCTGTAGTTGTTAACGTCTGTAGCTGTTAACATCTGTAGTTGTTAGCGTGTGTAGATGTTAACATCTGTAGCTGTTAACGTCTGTAGCTGTTAACATCTGTAGCTGTTAACATCTGTAGTTGTTAGCGTAGCTGTTAACATCTGTAGTTGTTAACGTCTGTAGCTGTTAACATCTGTAGTTGTTAGCGTGTGTAGATGTTAACATCTGTAGCTGTTAACTTCTGTAGCTGTTAACATCTGTAGCTGTTAACATCTTTAGTTGTAAGTGTGTGTAGCTCTTAACATCTGTAGCTGCTGGTAACATCTGTAGCTGTTAAGGTCTGTAGCTGTTAACATCTGTAAATGTTAGCGTGTGTAGCTTTTAACATCTGTAGCTGTTAACATCTGTAGTTGTTAGCATCTGTAGCTGTTAACGTCTGTAGCTGTTAACATCTGTAGTTGTTAGCGTGTGTAGCTGATAACATCTGTAGCTGTTAACATCTGTAGTTGTTAGCGTCTGTAGCTGTTAACATCTGTAGTTGTTAGCGTGTGTAGCTTTTAACATCTGTAGCTGTTAACATCTGTAGTTGTTAACGTCTGTAGCTGTTAACATCTGTAGCTGTTAATGTCTGTAGCTGTTAACATCTGTAGTTGTTAGCGTCTGAAGCTGTTAACATCTGTAGTTGTTAGCGTCTGTAGCTGCTACATCTGTAGCTGATAACATCTGTAGCTGTTAAAGTCTATAGCTGTTAACATCTGTAGCTGTTAACATCTGTAGCTGTTAACGTCTGTAGCTGTTAACGTCTGTAGCTGTTAACGTCTGTAGCTGTTAACGTCTGTAGTTGTTAGCGTCTGTAGCTGCTAACATCTGTAGCTGTTAACATCTGTAGCTGTTAACATCTGTAGCTGTTAACGTCTGTATCTGCTAACGTCTGTAGTTGTTAGAGTCTGAAGCTGTTAACATCTGTAGTTGTTAGTGTCTGTAGCTGCTACATCTGTAGCTGTTAACATCTATAGCTGTTAAAGTCTATAGCTGTTAACATCTGTAGCTGTTAACATCTGTAGCTGTTAGCGTCTGTAGCTGCTAACATCTGTAGCTGTTAACATCTGTAGCTGCTAACATCTGTAGCTGTTAACATCTGTAGCTGCTAAAATCTGTAGTTGTTAACGTCTGTAGCTGTTAACGTCTGTAGCTGTTAACATCTGTAGCTGTTAACATCTGTAGCTGTTAACGTCTGTAGCTGTTAACATCTGTAGCTGTTAACATCTGTAGCTGTTAACGTCTGTAGCTGTTAACGTCTGTAGCTGTTAACATCTGAAGCTGTTAACATCTGTAGTTGTTAGCGTAGCTGTTAACATCTGTAGTTGTTAACGTCTGTAGCTGTTAACATCTGTAGTTGTTAGCGTGTGTAGCTGTTAACATCTGTAGCTGTTAACATCTGTAGTTGTTAGCGTAGCTGTTAACATCTGTAGTTGTTAACGTCTGTAGCTGTTAACATCTGTAGTTGTTAGCGTGTGTAGATGTTAATATCTGTAGCTGTTAACGTCTGTAGCTGTTAGCATGTGTAGCTGTTAACATGTGTAGCTGTTAGCATGTGTAGCTGTTAGCATGTGTAGCTGTTAGCATGTCTATCTGTTAGCATGTGTAGCTGTTAGCAGGTGTAGCTGTTAGCAGGTGTAGCTGTTAGCAGGTGTAAAGGGTTAACATCTGTAGTTGTTAACGTCTGTAGTTATTAACGTCTGTAGTTGTTAACGTCTGTAGCTATTAACATCTGTAGCTGTTAACATCTGTAGCTGTTAACGTCTGTAGCTGTTAACATCTGTAGCTGTTAACGTCTGTAGCTTTTAACGTCTGTAGCTGTTAACATCTGTAGTTGTTAGCGTGTGTAGCTGTTAACATCTGTAGCTGTTAACATCTGTAGTTGTTAGCGTAGCTATTAACATCTGTAGTTGTTAACGTCTGTAGCTGTTAACATCTGTAGTTGTTAGCGTGTGTAGATGTTAACATCTGTAGCTGTTAACGTCTGTAGCTGTTAACATCTGTAGCTGTTAACATCTGTAGTTGTTAGCGTAGCTGTTAACATCTGTAGTTGTTAACGTCTGTAGCTGTTAACATCTGTAGTTGTTAGCGTGTGTAGATGTTAACATCTGTAGCTGTTAACTTCTGTAGCTGTTAACATCTGTAGCTGTTAACATCTTTAGTTGTAAGTGTGTGTAGCTCTTAACATCTGTAGCTGGTAACATCTGTAGCTGTTAACGTCTGTAGCTGTTAACATCTGTAAATGTTAGCGTGTGTAGCTTTTAACATCTGTAGCTGTTAACATCTGTAGTTGTTAGCATCTGTAGCTGTTAACGTCTGTAGCTGTTAACATCTGTAGTTGTTAGCGTGTGTAGCTGATAACATCTGTAGCTGTTAACATCTGTAGTTGTTAGCGTCTGTAGCTGTTAACATCTGTTGTTGTTAGCGTGTGTAGCTTTTAACATCTGTAGCTGTTAACATCTGTAGTTGTTAACGTCTGTAGCTGTTAACATCTGTAGCTGTTAATGTCTGTAGCTGTTAACATCTGTAGTTGTTAGCGTCTGAAGCTGTTAACATCTGTAGTTGTTAGCGTCTGTAGCTGCTACATCTGTAGCTGATAACATCTGTAGCTGTTAAAGTCTATAGCTGTTAACATCTGTAGCTGTTAACATCTGTAGCTGTTAACGTCTGTAGCTGTTAACGTCTGTAGCTGTTAACGTCTGTAGCTGTTAACGTCTGTAGCTGTTAACGTCTGTAGTTGTTAGCGTCTGTAGCTGCTAACATCTGTAGCTGTTAACATCTGTAGCTGTTAACATCTGTAGCTGTTAACGTCTGTATCTGCTAACGTCTGTAGTTGTTAGAGTCTGAAGCTGTTAACATCTGTAGTTGTTAGTGTCTGTAGCTGCTACATCTGTAGCTGTTAACATCTGTAGCTGTTAAAGTCTATAGCTGTTAACATCTGTAGCTGTTAACATCTGTAGCTGTTAGCGTCTGTAGCTGCTAACATCTGTAGCTGTTAACATCTGTAGCTGCTAACATCTGTAGCTGTTAACATCTGTAGCTGCTAAAATCTGTAGTTGTTAACGTCTGTAGCTGTTAACGTCTGTAGCTGTTAACATCTGTAGCTGTTAACATCTGTAGCTGTTAACGTCTGTAGCTGTTAACATCTGTAGCTGTTAACATCTGTAGCTGTTAACGTCTGTAGCTGTTAACGTCTGTAGCTGTTAACATCTGAAGCTGTTAACATCTGTAGTTGTTAGCGTAGCTGTTAACATCTGTATTTGTTAACGTCTGTAGCTGTTAACATCTGTAGTTGCTAGTGTGTGTAGCTGTTAACATCTGTAGCTGTTAACATCTGTAGCTGTTAACATCTGTAGTTGTTAACGTCTGTAGCTGTTAACATCTGTAGTTGTTAACGTCTGTAGCTGTTAACATCTGTAGTTGTTAGCGTGTGTAGATGTTAACATCTGTAGCTGTTAACGTCTGTAGCTGTTAACGTCTGTAGCTGTTAACATCTGTAGCTGTTAACATCTGTAGCTGTTAACATCTGTACAGTAGTTGTTAGCGTAGCTGTTAACATCTGTAGTGCTTAACGTCTGTAGTTGTTAACATCTGTAGCTGTTAACATCTGTAGCTGTTAACATCTGTAGCTGTTAACATCTGTAGCTGTTAACATCTGTAGCTTTTAACGTCTGCAGTTGTTAACGTCTGTAGCTGGTAACGTCTGTAGCTGTTAACATCTGTAGCTGTTAACATCTTTAGCTGTTAACGTCTGTAGCTGTTAACCTCTGTAGCTGTTAACATGTGTAGCTGTTAACATCTGTAGCTGTTAACATCTGTAGCTGTTAGCATGTGTAGCTGTTAACATGTATAGCTGTTAGCATGTGTAGCTGTTAGCATGTGTAACTGTTAGCATGTCTATCTGTTAGCATGTGTAGCTGTTAGCAGGTGTAGCTGTTAGCAGGTGTAGCTGTTAGCAGCTGTAGCTGTTAACATCTGTAGCTGTTAACATCTGTAGCTGTTAACGTCTGTAGCTGTTAACGTCTGTAGCTGTTAACATCTGAAGCTGTTAACATCTGTAGTTGTTAGCGTAGCTGTTAACATCTGTATTTGTTAACGTCTGTAGCTGTTAACATCTGTAGTTGCTAGTGTGTGTAGCTGTTAACATCTGTAGCTGTTAACATCTGTAGCTGTTAACATCTGTAGTTGTTAACGTCTGTAGCTGTTAACATCTGTAGTTGTTAACGTCTGTAGCTGTTAACATCTGTAGTTGTTAGCGTGTGTAGATGTTAACATCTGTAGCTGTTAACGTCTGTAGCTGTTAACGTCTGTAGCTGTTAACATCTGTAGCTGTTAACATCTGTAGCTGTTAACATCTGTACAGTAGTTGTTAGCGTAGCTGTTAACATCTGTAGTGCTTAACGTCTGTAGTTGTTAACATCTGTAGCTGTTAACATCTGTAGCTGTTAACATCTGTAGCTGTTAACATCTGTAGCTGTTAACATCTGTAGCTTTTAACGTCTGCAGTTGTTAACGTCTGTAGCTGGTAACGTCTGTAGCTGTTAACATCTGTAGCTGTTAACATCTTTAGCTGTTAACGTCTGTAGCTGTTAACATCTGTAGCTGTTAACCTCTGTAGCTGTTAACATGTGTAGCTGTTAACATCTGTAGCTGTTAACATCTGTAGCTGTTAGCATGTGTAGCTGTTAACATGTATAGCTGTTAGCATGTGTAGCTGTTAGCATGTGTAACTGTTAGCATGTCTATCTGTTAGCATGTGTAGCTGTTAGCAGGTGTAGCTGTTAGCAGGTGTAGCTGTTAGCAGCTGTAGCTGTTTGCATGTGTAGCTGTTAACATCTGTAGTTGTTAACGTCTGTAGTTATTAACGTCTGTAGTTGTTAACGTCTGTAGCTATTAACATCTGTAGCTGTTAACATCTGTAGCTGCTAACATCTGTAGCTGTTAACATCTGTAGCTGCTAAAATCTGTAGTTGTTAACGTCTGTAGCTGTTAACGTCTGTAGCTGTTAACATCTGTAGCTGTTAACATCTGTAGCTGTTAACGTCTGTAGCTGTTAACATCTGTAGCTGTTAACATCTGTAGCTGTTAACGTCTGTAGCTGTTAACGTCTGTAGCTGTTAACATCTGAAGCTGTTAACATCTGTAGTTGTTAGCGTAGCTGTTAACATCTGTAGTTGTTAACGTCTGTAGCTGTTAACATCTGTAGTTAGCGTGTGTAGCTGTT
Organism: Garcialebias charrua; assembly: GCA_038048925.1. Lineage (NCBI taxonomy): Eukaryota > Metazoa > Chordata > Actinopteri > Cyprinodontiformes > Rivulidae > Garcialebias > Garcialebias charrua. The sequence continues at coordinate 30,405 of JBBPBX010016572.1, read as the reverse complement.
AACATCTGTAGCTGTTAACATCTGTAGCTGTTAACATCTGTTGTTGTTAGCGTAGCTATTAACATCTGTAGTTGTTAACGTCTGTAGCTGTTAACATCTGTAGCTGTTAACGTCTGTAGCTTTTAACGTCTGTAGCTGTTAACATCTGTAGTTGTTAGCGTGTGTAGCTGTTAACATCTGTAGCTGTTAACATCTGTAGCTGTTAACATCTGTAGTTGTTAGCGTAGCTATTAACATCTGTAGTTGTTAACGTCTGTAGCTGTTAACATCTGTAGTTGTTAGCGTGTGTAGATGTTAACATATGTAGCTGTTAACGTCTGTAGCTGTTAACATCTGTAGCTGTTAACATCTGTAGTTGTTAGCGTAGCTGTTAACATCTGTAGTTGTTAACGTCTGTAGCTGTTAACATCTGTAGTTGTTAGCGTGTGTAGATGTTAACATCTGTAGCTGTTAACTTCTGTAGCTGTTAACATCTGTAGCTGTTAACATCTTTAGTTGTAAGTGTGTGTAGCTCTTAACATCTGTAGCTGGTAACATCTGTAGCTGTTAACGTCTGTAGCTGTTAACATCTGTAAATGTTAGCGTGTGTAGCTTTTAACATCTGTAGCTGTTAACATCTGTAGTTGTTAGCATCTGTAGCTGTTAACGTCTGTAGCTGTTAACATCTGTAGTTGTTAGCGTGTGTAGCTGATAACATCTGTAGCTGTTAACATCTGTAGTTGTTAGCGTCTGTAGCTGTTAACATCTGTTGTTGTTAGCGTGTGTAGCTTTTAACATCTGTAGCTGTTAACATCTGTAGTTGTTAACGTCTGTAGCTGTTAACATCTGTAGCTGTTAATGTCTGTAGCTGTTAACATCTGTAGTTGTTAGCGTCTGAAGCTGTTAACATCTGTAGTTGTTAGCGTCTGTAGCTGCTACATCTGTAGCTGATAACATCTGTAGCTGTTAAAGTCTATAGCTGTTAACATCTGTAGCTGTTAACATCTGTAGCTGTTAACGTCTGTAGCTGTTAACGTCTGTAGCTGTTAACGTCTGTAGCTGTTAACGTCTGTAGCTGTTAATGTCTGTAGTTGTTAGCGTCTGTAGCTGCTAACATCTGTAGCTGTTAACATCTGTAGCTGTTAACATCTGTAGCTGTTAACGTCTGTATCTGCTAACGTCTGTAGTTGTTAGAGTCTGAAGCTGTTAACATCTGTAGTTGTTAGTGTCTGTAGCTGCTACATCTGTAGCTGTTAACATCTGTAGCTGTTAAAGTCTATAGCTGTTAACATCTGTAGCTGTTAACATCTGTAGCTGTTAGCGTCTGTAGTTGTTAACGTCTGTAGCTGTTAACGTCTGTAGCTGTTAACATCTGTAGCTGTTAACATCTGTAGCTGTTAACATCTGTAGTTGTTAACGTCTGTAGCTGTTAACGTCTGTAGCTGTTAACATCTGTAGCTGTTAACGTCTGTAGCTGTTAACGTCTGTAGCTGTTAACATCTGTAGCTGTTAACATCTGTAGTTGTTAGCGTAGCTGTTAACGTCTGTAGTTGTTAACGTCTGTAGCTGTTAACATCTGTAGTTGTTAGCGTGTGTAGCTGTTAACATCTGTAGCTGTTAACATCTGTAGCTGTTAACATCTGTAGTTGTTAGCGTAGCTGTTAACATCTGTAGTTGTTAACGTCTGTAGCTGTTAACATCTGTAGTTGTTAGCGTGTGTAGATGTTAACATCTGTAGCTGTTAACGTCTGTAGCTGTTAACGTCTGTAGCTGTTAACATCTGTAGCTGTTAACATCTGTAGCTGTTAACATCTGTACAGTAGTTGTTAGCGTAGCTGTTAACATCTGTAGTTGTTAACGTCTGTAGTTGTTAACATCTGTAGCTGTTAACATCTGTAGCTGTTAACATCTGTAGCTGTTAACATCTGTAGCTTTTAACGTCTGTAGTTTTTAACGTCTGTAGTTGTTAACGTCTGTAGCTGTTAACGTCTGTAGCTGTTAACATCTTTAGCTGTTAACGTCTGTAGCTGTTAACATCTGTAGCTGTTAACCTCTGTAGCTGTTAACATGTGTAGTTGTTAACATCTGTAGCTGTTAACATCTGTAGCTGTTAGCATGTGTAGCTGTTAACATGTGTAGCTGTTAGCATGTGTAGCTGTTAGCATGTGTAACTGTTAGCATGTCTATCTGTTAGCATGTGTAGCTGTTAGCAGGTGTAGCTGTTAGCAGGTGTAGCTGTTAGCAGCTGTAGCTGTTTGCATGTGTAGCTGTTAACATCTGTAGTTGTTAACGTCTGTAGTTATTAACGTCTGTAGTTGTTAACGTCTGTAGCTATTAACATCTGTAGCTGTTAACATCTGTAGCTGTTAACGTCTGTAGCTGTTAACATCTGTAGCTGTTAACATCTGTAGCTGTTAACGTCTGTAGCTGTTAACATCTGTAGCTGTTAACGTCTGTAGCTTTTAACGTCTGTAGCTGTTAACATCTGTAGTTGTTAGCGTGTGTAGCTGTTAACATCTGTAGCTGTTAACATCTGTAGCTGTTAACATCTGTTGTTGTTAGCGTAGCTATTAACATCTGTAGTTGTTAACGTCTGTAGCTGTTAACATCTGTAGTTGTTAACGTGTGTAGATGTTAACATCTGTAGCTGTTAACGTCTGTAGCTGTTAACATCTGTAGCTGTTAACATCTGTAGTTGTTAGCGTAGCTGTTAACATCTGTAGTTGTTAACGTCTGTAGCTGTTAACATCTGTAGTTGTTAGCGTGTGTAGATGTTAACATCTGTAGCTGTTAACTTCTGTAGCTGTTAACATCTGTAGCTGTTAACATCTTTAGTTGTAAGTGTGTGTAGCTCTTAACATCTGTAGCTGGTAACATCTGTAGCTGTTAACGTCTGTAGCTGTTAACATCTGTAAATGTTAGCGTGTGTAGCTTTTAACATCTGTAGCTGTTAACATCTGTAGTTGTTAGCATCTGTAGCTGTTAACGTCTGTAGCTGTTAACATCTGTAGTTGTTAGCGTGTGTAGCTGATAACATCTGTAGCTGTTAACATCTGTAGTTGTTAGCGTCTGTAGCTGTTAACATCTGTAGTTGTTAGCGTGTGTAGCTTTTAACATCTGTAGCTGTTAACATCTGTAGTTGTTAACGTCTGTAGCTGTTAACATCTGTAGCTGTTAATGTCTGTAGCTGTTAACATCTGTAGTTGTTAGCGTCTGAAGCTGTTAACATCTGTAGTTGTTAGCGTCTGTAGCTGCTACATCTGTAGCTGATAACATCTGTAGCTGTTAAAGTCTATAGCTGTTAACATCTGTAGCTGTTAACATCTGTAGCTGTTAACTTCTGTAGCTGTTAACATCTGTAGCTGTTAACGTCTGTAGCTGTTAACGTCTGTAGCTGTTAACGTCTGTAGTTGTTAGCGTCTGTAGTTGCTAACATCTGTAGTTGTTAGCGTCTGTAGCTGTTAACATCTGTAGTTGTTAGCGTGTGTAGCTTTTAACATCTGTAGCTGTTAACATCTGTAGTTGTTAACGTCTGTAGCTGTTAACATCTGTAGCTGTTAATGTCTGTAGCTGTTAACATCTGTAGTTGTTAGCGTCTGAAGCTGTTAACATCTGTAGTTGTTAGCGTCTGTAGCTGCTACATCTGTAGCTGATAACATCTGTAGCTGTTAAAGTCTATAGCTGTTAACATCTGTAGCTGTTAACATCTGTAGCTGTTAACGTCTGTAGCTGTTAACGTCTGTAGCTGTTAACGTCTGTAGCTGTTAACGTCTGTAGTTGTTAGCGTCTGTAGCTGCTAACATCTGTAGCTGTTAACATCTGTAGCTGTTAACATCTGTAGCTGTTAACGTCTGTATCTGCTAACGTCTGTAGTTGTTAGAGTCTGAAGCTGTTAACATCTGTAGTTGTTAGTGTCTGTAGCTGCTACATCTGTAGCTGTTAACATCTGTAGCTGTTAAAGTCTATAGCTGTTAACATCTGTAGCTGTTAACATCTGTAGCTGTTAGCGTCTGTAGCTGCTAACATCTGTAGCTGTTAACATCTGTAGCTGCTAACATCTGTAGCTGTTAACATCTGTAGCTGCTAAAATCTGTAGCTGTTAACATCTGTAGCTGTTAACAGGTGTAGTTGTTAACGTCTGTAGCTGTTAGCATTTGTAGCTGTTAGCATGTGTAGCTGTTAGCGTGTGTAGCTGTTAGCGTGTGTAGCTGTTAGCATGTGTAGCTGTTAGCATGTGTAGCTGTTAGCATGTCTATCTGTTAGCATGTGTAGCTGTTAGCATGTGTAGCTGTTAGCATGTGTAGCTGTTAGCAGCTGTAGCTGTAAGCATGTGTAGCTGTTAGCATGTCTATCTGTTAGCATGTGTAGCTGTTAGCATGTGTAGCTGTTAGCATGTGTAGCTGTTAGCAGCTACGTTTCGTTGTCGCGTGCTTGGATAATCTAGTCTCGTGACTGTGTGTGTGTTTTTCTGTGTAGGAGCAGGAGCTTCACGTCAGACCTCCACCAACCACATGTTTGTTCTCTAACAGGTATGGTTGTAATTTCTAGTAAAATTGTTCAATATTATACTTCGGTCCAGCAGCCTCCACTTCTAAAAGTCAGCGCTCACGCGGTTTGGTTGTGCACGCGCTAACACCATGAATTAGGTAGTCACGCTTGCGAGGTTCTTTCAAAATAAAAGCTGATGTGTGTCTCCTGTTGGTACAAACTCTGTACATAAAACACATGTTAGCACTGGAAGCTGTAATGGGACCAACATTCCTGCTCAGCTGTTTCCACTAAAAGTTTGAATGTCGCCCCCATATCCAAAGAGTAGAGAACTTTTTGTGTTGCTAAGTTAAATAAATAAAAAACTTCAATGTGTTTTTCATGTTTTGACTCTAGATGATTGAAGTCATTCTTGCTGGTCTATGTTCAGAAATGATTTTTAATGTCCTCCTGTGAATATGGATCCATAATATTTAACTTTTGTCTCTGTTTTGTGGTTATTTGTATGTTCATTATGTGAGAATGTTCAATTGTTTTCCCTGAAATTTCCATTAATATTAAAACAAAACTCTTAGTTTCCAGTGACCAGTCTCACTTCAGGCTGACTGTAGAACATCTCCAGATGTTGTTCACCAAATGTCACCAAGATCTCATGTGGAATTTCAAAATAAAGGCCCTCCAAAGTTGGACATTTTCCATGTAATTTTCCCTAAGTTGCTGTGTTTGTTGCTCGTTCTTCAGGATGCTGTAGAAACAGTGAGGGTAAGTACGACTTTACCACAAATCACATCATTACTGTGCAGAAATTTTGTCTCATTGAAATGCAACATAGTTCAAGTAAAAACAGGAATGCTTAATTAAAATAATTTATATGTTTAATATTTTTAAGTGACAATAAGCTGGTGAAGATTCTCAGTCGTCCAGGACATGATAAAATCAAAAAAGTCGTTCAATACAGAACAACTGGACTTTATTTGTAACAAACAAGACGTTTTGCTTCTCATCCGAAAAGCTTTATCAATTGAGTTAGGAGACAGTCAGGGGAAGCAGTTATAACAGGACAAGCCATTGACACGCACCAACATATGTAAATTGGAAACTAACACCCCCACATACTGACAAAACAACCACCAGCACTGGCTCTCCCCAAGGGTGTGTTTTATCCTCACTGTTATTTATTCTGTACACAAACTCCTGCAGAAGTACTTTCCCAAATAGACATTTAATTAAATATGCTGATGACACTGCCCTGGTAAGCCTTTTAAACGACAAGGAAGAAGAGCACGGACCAGTTCTGGACTTCTTCATTAATTGGTGCAAACAATCAAAACTGGTTCTGAACACAAACAAAACAAAAGAAATGACTATTGACTTCAGGAAGCTTCAGTCATTCTCTCCAACAACCATCAATGGAGAGAAGATTGAAACTGTCTCGTGCTACAAGTACCTGGGCGTGGTTCTGGACTGTCACTTAAAGTGGGACTCATGGGCTGACCTTATTTGCACTAAGGCTCAGCAGAGGATGTATTTTTTAAAGAAACTGGGTACTTTTAGAGTCAATAACTCAATGCTTTTAATGTTTTATTCTGCTTTTATTGAAGGTATTTTAACGTTTTGTAACATCTGTTGGTTTGGCAATGCTACAGAGGCTCAGAAGAAATCCTTGAGAAGTATAGTAACTACAGCCAGCAAACTGTTAGGGACCACTCTGCCAAGTATGGAAAAGATATACATGGACAGAGTTATGAGGAAGGCAAACAAGATTATAGCAGACGACACACATCCCCTAAGATCTTCATTTGAGTTGCTTCCTTCAGGGCGAAGGTATGGCCTTCCTTTATTCTCAAGAAACAGAACAAAATTTTCTTTCATACCACAAGCAATTAAATCATTAAATAATACTAAGGTATCATGAATTACTGAGCTGAAACATCTTTGCTGTAATGATGGATGATGATGTCATGTATGTATGTATAAGTATGTCCTTTATGTCAATGCCTGCTGACAAATGTTGCAAATTAATTTCCCTACGGGGACAAATAAATCTATATCTATCTATCTATCTATCTATCTATCTATACTTGGGATAACACGTACCTGTGACCCATTCAAAGTTCAGTGTGTGAAAACAGAGCTTACAGAACACACACACACACACACACACATCTAACCTGGTTAAAACCAGACCCTTGTCCTTCACTTCGCTTCATACTAGGGTCTGGACTTTCTCCATTTTAAAACGATTCTTGCTGGAGGCGTTGGCCTCTGCTGAGGAACAAAACCATTGGATATTTTGAACAGGGAAAGCATTCTGCTCCCTCCCCTCAGAGCCATATATGGCTGCTCCCCGTGCTCTGGTGAACTTGACAACTGCTCCGCCTCCTGCAGCTTTTCTCTCGCTGCCGGCTGCCGCGCTGGAAATTCTGTGTTTATATGTTAATAAAACGTTTTAATAAAATAAAATAAAACCATGGATCGCTGGTCCAGCTCACCAGAAGACCAGAAAATCTGATGGGACTCGGGCAGCAACGTAAAACCCGAGTTTAATTCTCGTGACAACCTCAGCCATTTCCTTGTTCATTTCAGCGGAGGGAGAGAAGGAGGAGGGAGCGAGCGATCACTTGACTTTTGGCCCAAAAAACAAAAGAAAACTCCAGATAAGGGATTAAGAAGGGGAAATTAATAAATTTGTGTCACATATAAAACAGTCCTGCATCGCTTTGAATGAGAACATGCCGTTGCTCGCTGACTGCGCGCTGGCAGAGCCCTTTATAGGACGCTGCGCGCTGGGGGCGTGGGTTAGGGTCCAAAACTCCACCCCTTCTGTTCTCTGATTGGTCCGGTCAAAAATCTACCGGAGAAATTGTTGTCTATGGGAGAAGTCCCAGACTGTGCAGTGAAGGGAAATGAGAATTGAGCGGAGCTGTGCAGGAAGGCGAGGGTCAGGCTAACACACATCCTACTGTATGTGAAATGACAAGTCACACTTCAGCCATTGATAGCAAGGACCTGTCAAAGTCTTTGTTAGTCTAATTCACAAACGAGGCTCCTCTGTTCTCATCAGGTGTGAGACGCCTGGGAACCAAACCCAGGGCCGCGCCATAAGTTTTAGAAAGTTGAAATCTTAGACCTCCTCCTCTGTTTAACGATGGTTTCTCTCTTTTTACATAAATCGCCTCCTTCACACCTCTCTCAAACCACCTGTGCTCTCGGTCCAAAATATGTACATTTTGGTCCTCAAATGAGTGTCCCTTGTCTGTGAGGTGGAGGTGAACAGCTGAGTTTTGTCCAGAGGAGGAGGCTCTCCTGTGTTGAGACATTCTTCTGTGGATGGGCTGTTTAGTTTCTCCAATGTATAAGTCTGGACAGTCCTCGCTGCACTGGACTGCATAAACTACACCACTCTGTTTGTGTGAGGGGGTTTTGTCCTTAGGGTGGACCAGCCTCTGTCTGAGAGTCCTGCTGGGTTTGAAATGTACTGGGATGTTGTGTTTGTTGAAAATCCTTCTGAAATTCTCTGATAGTCCAGCAACATAAGGGATGACAATGTTTTTTCGTCTGTTCTCCTTTTTCTGTTCCTTATTGTGTTTTGGAAATTTCCTCGCTGACTTGACAAAAGCCCAGTTAGGATATCCACATGTTTGGAGAGATTTTTCAATGTGTTTCTGTTCCTTTTTCTTCCCTTCTGTCTTCGTGGGGATGTGATCGGCCCGGTGCTGTAAAGTTCTGATGACAGAAAGTTTGTGTTCCAGTGGATTGTGAGAGTCAAACAGAAGATACTGGTCTGTGTGGGTTGGTTTTCTGTAAACTTCAATGTTGAGGCTGTCCTCTCTTTCCATGTGAACCAAACAGTCCAAAAAAGGAAGCTTATTGTCATTAGCATCCTCTCTGGTGAACTTGATGTTGTTATCTACCGAGTTAATGTGTCTGGTGAACGCTTCCACCTCCCTGGCTTGGATTTTGACCCAGGTATCATCCACATATCGGAACCAATGGCTTGGAGTTGTCCCCTCATAGGAGTTAAGGGCTCTCTGTTCCACTTCCTCCATGTAGAGGTTTGCAACAATGGGTGACACTGGAGATCCCATGGCACAGCCGTGCTTCTGTCTGTAAAATCTGTCATTGAACTTGAAATAGGTGGTGGAGAGGCAGAGATCCAGCAAGGTGCAGATGTGGTCTGGGGTGAAGTTGGTCCTTTTGCCCAAATCCTTGTCTTGTAGAAGTCGTTTTTTGACGGTTTCTACTGCTTCAGAAATGGGTATGCATGTGAACAGCGAAGTCACATCATACGATACAAGAGTTTCTCCCGGGGTTAGCTTCAAATGTTGAACTTTGTTGGCAAAATCAATGGAGTTTTTTATGTGATGAGGTGTGTTTCCAACCAGAGGAGCTAAAATACCAGCGAGATGTTTAGCAACATTGTATGTAACTGAGTTCATGCTGCTGACGATGGGTCTGAGAGGTGTATCTTCTTTGTGTATTTTTGGAAGTCCATAAAGACAGGGAGTGGCTTCCCCCGGGTACAATCTATAGTACAATGATCGAGTGATTATTTTCTCCTTTTCGAGTTTTTGCAGGTAATCTGTGACTTTCTTTTTAAAAGTGTTAGTTGGGTCCCTCTTCAGGGGCTCATAGGTGTTCCTGTCGCTCAGCAGTGTGGTTATTTTTCCCTGGTAGTCCGACGTGTTGAGTATTACTGTGCATCTTCCTTTGTCCGCTGGTAAAATGGTGATGTTTTGGTCCTGGCTGAGTGATGTTATCGCTTTCCTTTCCTGCGGTGTAAGATTTGAAGGAGGCAGTTTGGCACTGGAGAGTGTAGCTGATATTTTCATTCGGAGTTGTTCTGCCTCTGCTCCTGTCAAGTTGTTGTTCCTAATCGCCGATTCAGTGGCAGTGATCAATTCCACGACAGGTAATTCTTGTGGTGAAATTGCAAAATTCAGTCCTTTTGCCAGCACATTTTTCTCAGGTTGTGTTAAGGTCCTGTTAGACAAATTTCTAACCCACTGTTCCTGAGTATTCGTGCTGGAGGCAAACTCCTTATCTTGACTGATGGATTGTGATGAGAAAGCAGTTCTCTGTTGTAGTCTCAGAACCTTACTTTTTTGACGTTCCTTACTTTTTTGATGCTGCGATAGCTGGGCCTTTTCAACAAAGCAAGATACTTCTTCCAACAGCGGCAGTGGTAGAAGAGTAGACAGCTTCTGGAGGCTCTGATCCATTTTGAGTGAGAGAGTTTCAATAGTGAAGTTTATCTGTCTTGTTCTCTCACTGAGCAGCCTGTTCTGAGCTTTCAGGAGGATTCCTTCAGCTCTTTGTCCTTTAATTGTGGAGTTGAGTTTTAGACTGCTGGGGGTGAGTTTTCCTTGTCTGCATCTCAGACTGAAACGAAGATGGTTCCTGTAGTCTGCAAGCTTCCTTGACATCTTCTCAAACTCCCGCACTGCTCTTAGGGTATCCTTCCCAAAATGTTTAGCAATATGCTGGTGAAGATTCTCAGTCGTCCAGGACATGATAAAATCAAAAAAGGCGTTCAATACAGAACAACTGGACTTTATTTGTAACAAACAAGACGTTTCGCTTCTCATCCGAAAAGCTTTATCAAGGTGACAATAACCATTTGGAAAAATAACACTTAAAATTGCACATTAAAGCTTCAGTATGTAGCTTTTTTTATGAACATATTTCTTCACTCTGTCACTACCTCCTGACAGACTGATGTTAGCCAGGTAATCTCTGAAAAAAAATAAAAAAAAATATTGTCCCCTTGCTTCTCCAGGTGGTAAATAAGCATTTCTAAAAAGAAAAGGTGACCCGCCATTTTCCAGCCAATAAAAACAGAGTTTGTAACCAGCCAATAAAAACAGAGCTTGAATTTGAATCAGCCAATAAAAACAGAGCTTGAATTTGAAATTCAACAGACCACAAGGGGGCAGAGCCACATATGGCTCTGAGGGGGAGGGATCAGAATGCTTTGCCTGTTGAAAATATTTCTAAGTGCTGCAGTTCTACAGAAACTGCATACTGAACCTTTAATTTCAGAAATGACATTTGTAGCATTTTAACATCAATTGTTTCTTTTTACTTGTAAATTTTGAGAATTACAAGAGCTTTGTGTTATTTGTGCATGTCGACCAAAATCACTGGAGGTTTCTGGTTAGTGTGAATAAAAATTATACTTATTGTTCTCTGAGAACATTTTAATTTAAATTTTCATATTTTGAGTTGTGCAGAAACTCTGTGAACCACACAGTCTTTGTGGTGGATCAAGTTCAGCAGAAGACAATTCAAAACCTGCTGCAAAATAGAATAGAAGAGACCTTTATTATCATTGCACATGAATACAGTGAAATCTGGGTTTGCTTCCCAGAACAAAAGTAAAAACAGTAAAATATAAAACAATATAAAAATATAAACTGTATTAAAGTTAATAACAGGTTTGAAACACTCCAAATGTGCAACACAAGCAGATTGATATTACACCAGTTGTCCCTTATTCAGTTTTTATTACAGATTTTGTTAAGTTCAGTAACGGTGGACAGATAAAAACTATATTTAAATCTGTTTGTTCTTGTCTTGATTGATCTGTACCTTTTCCCTGATGGTAACAGTTCTCATATAATAAATAATAATGTAAATAAATCATCCACAAATAATTTTGTAACAACAGCAAGTATGACGTCATTAACAACTTTTATTTTGAAAACTCACAAAGGTTACTACTGTACCGTAATTCATAGTGTTTGTGTGCACAACAAAACCATCATTTTGGAAGTGGAGACTGGCTTGACAGCATTTTTTACTGCCTGACGTTCTCAGAGTTGGGGCAGGAGCTACATGTCAGACCACCACCAACCACGTTTTTTTTTCTGTTACAGATGAAGTTCATGTTAATAAATGTTGTGAAGCTGAGAAGAGTTCCTGGGTGAGCGATTCATCAGTTCACTGGTATCAAACCAAACATCAGGGTTACACAGGTATGTATTTATTTACTGCAGTCTAAAGTGAAGTGTGGAGCTAAGCTGTGTTAGGAACTGTTTGGATCCTGCAGTCAAGCTGTCCACGATTCCGATTTTTTAAAATCTTGCTCCTCTTCACATTTTGCGTCACGATGTGTTCAATTTCAACTAGAAAATGCACTCTGCTACACCAACATATCCAGGAATTCAGAAATAGAAAATGTCTTGTAAATTAGTTTAAATATTTCTTGACATATCATCAGAACAGTCACTTCAGTACTGTCCACTTATCAGAATGCTCTAACAACAAACAAAAACTCATGATGTCATCAACAAGTTTCATGCAAAATAATATTTTAACTGGTTTTACTGTGATATATATACATACCGTACACAGAATGTCATAAAAACGTATGTAATTCCTCAGAAAAAAATTACCGTATTCACCGCTGTATAATACGCTGCTGTGTATAATACGCTGCTGTGTATAAGTCAAAGTCAACTTTATTGTCAGATCTGCAATATGTACTGTACAGGACATACACAGGACCGAAATTGCGTTTCTCTCAGTCCCTCGGTGCAACAGTAAACATCTAAACATTGAAACACTGAAACATATAATAATAGACATAAGCATAAAATAGTAAAACTAACACTGTCCTGAGTTTTTTGCATAGTGGTATAAGAGTATGAAAATTTACACCAACTCTAAAACTAAAACATTAAACATTTAATGAACATAATACTGTCCTGAGTTTTTGCATACTAGTATAAAAAAAAGAGTATAAAAAGTATAACTAAAATAAACTAAAGGTTTCTAGCATTGACATTTGCAAAGTGGCAAAGCAGCGTATGAGTTAATGTACACAGTATATGTATGAGGTAGTAGTTGATGTTGTTATAGAGGCAAAAAGTGGCATATGCAGTAAGGCACATTGGGCATCCCTAAATAAGACCGGTCAGAGCACACTGTATATGTATCAGCAGTGGTGTAGATATTAGAGTAGTGTAAATGTAAACAGTAGTAATTAAATGTAAGCAGTAGTAATAAAAATAAACAGTATTAATAAATGTAAGCAGTAGTAATAAAAGTAAACAGTATTAATAAATGTAAACAGAGAATGTAAACAGTATTATGACTATAGGCAGTGATGTAATACAAACATTAGTGCAAGTATGAGAAGTAGTGCAAACTGAATGAGCACATTGTTCAAATCCCGGTCCGGGGCCTTTCTGGGTGGAGTTTGCATGTTCTCCCCGTGCATGCGTGGGTTTCCTCCGGGTACTCCGGTTTCCTCCCACAGACCAAAAAACATGCTTGTTAGGCTGATTGGTGACTCTAAATTGACCCTAGGTGTGAGTGTGAGAGTGGATGGTTGTTTGGTGTGAGTGAGACAGGTCCCTCTTGTAAATGAGTCCCCGTGACTCAACGAGGCTAGCCTGTATAAATAAAGGTTGAATGAATGAATGATGAACATGACCGAGAGTTTAGTGAATAACCCGTTTGATGACACAGAGTCCAGTGTTAAAATCTTTGTGTTGTGTGGTAATGTGTGAGAAAGTTTTAGTGTTAAGGCAGTTCAAATGGGAGGGGGCAGAGCAGGCAGAGTGTTTAGCATCCTGACTGCCTGATGAACAGAGCTGTCTCTCAGTCTGCTGGTTCGAGCCTGGAGACTCCTCAGTCTCCTCCCTGATGGCAGCAGTCTGAAGCAGCTGTGTAGTGGGTGTGTGGGATCACCTGCCATGCAGAGGGCTTTCCGAGTGAGGCGTTTGCTGTGTAAGTCCTGCAGTGAGGGGAAGGAGGTGCCCACGATCTTCTCAGCTGCTCTCACAATGCGCTGGAGGCTCTTGCGGCAGGATGCAGTACATGCACCAAACCACACAGTGATGCAGCTGGTCAGGACACTTTCTATGGCACCTCTGTAGAAGGTGCACATGATGGGGGTTGAAGCTCCAGCCCTTCCCAGCTTGCGGAGAAAGTAGAGACGCTGGTGAGCCTTCTTTGCCAGTGATGCAGTGTTCCTGCTCCAGGACAGGTCCTCTGAGATAATACGCTTTGTCCAATTTTTGGGAATAAATCAGAAAAAAAAGTACATTATCCGCTTCGGTGTTTAAAGGCCGAGATACACTGAAGCGTCCTCCGTATATGCGCGTATACGCGCATATTTTGTGCGTATGTTTTTGCTGCTATACTTCAAGAAACTATCAGCTTTCAAACGCTCTCGTTCTCCTTGTTGTAATATGAGCTGCTGCACACGGAATGGACTCAACTGAGCTCGCTGATTGGTCACTTGCTGACACGCCTACTGAATTGATTGACAGCGCTCAGTCAGCTGAAAGTGAAACCTTGAGAATGCATCATGAGCAGCTCGCTGGACTTCTGCGGTGTTCTGATGCGGTGTTTCTACTATATATGTTATAAAAAGTTCTCTCAGAAATAAAAATAATAACAGGGAGCGCTTTTCCTGCAGCACACAGCCCACCAGGGAATTTAAAACATCGCGCACCCAGGTAGGACCTGAATTCATTCATTTCAATCATCGAGTGAACGGAGGAAGAAGCGGTTACTTGACTTTAGGCAAAAAAACAAAAGAAAAGGCCCGATCAGCGATAAAGAAGGGGAATTTATTTCATTTGTGTAACATACAAAACAGTCCGGCGCCGGGAAGTTTATGGTCAGACACCGCGTATCGCGCACGCGGATCGCGTATGCGTAGTAAAAAAATACTTTTGCGCGTACATGCCCTGAGGGGCTACGTGGGGCTACGCTTTTGCCACAGCGTACGTACGCTGCGTATAGGCGTACCGTGAGGACGCTCGAGTGTATCTCGGGCTTAATGCACGCTGCCATTGCATTGTTTTTTATGGCCACTAGATGGCACCAAACCCTCCCCGTAGCCGTCATCCACCACTGACGTTATGCGTCACCCCACCGCTGAGACAACTGGGAAATGTGGTCCATTGTGCAGCCCGACCTAAATTAAATTAAAATTTAACTACAGAAACGCCTAAAAATACATTTTTCAGCTGATTATATATGTTAACATGTCTCTGTTTAATTTTTGTTAATAAATGATTACACATCAGCTGAATTTAACACGATGTGCGCACCCACAACAGGCCCACAGGCCCGGTTTGGAGCGACAGCTGAATTTACCGTACCGTAATTAAAATTAAACTACCGTACAGAAACACTTTAAAAAAATAATTTGTCAGCTGAATATATATGTTAACGTGTCTCGGTTTAATTTTTGTTAATAAATGATTACAAATGAGCTTAATTTTGAACGTAAACAACACGATGCGCGCACCCAGACAGACAGAAACGGTTTGCTGCATCATTTAATTAAAATAAAACTACCGTACAGAAACGCCTAAAAATATATATTTCTTATATTTCTCCTGAGCTTAATTAAATGTGAAATCAGCTGGTCTGAGCTGGATTTTAAAAAATAGTTCGCCGATTTATTTCTTTACATTTAGCTAAATAAACGCTTAAAAAATATATTTCTTACCTGACTTCATAGCAGACGGGCTCCTGAGCTTAACCAAATGTTCAAATCAGCTGGATTTAAAAATCTGCGGTGTGGTTTATGAGTGGTATCTTGCAAACAAAAACAGCGAGCCTCACAGCTAACAGCAGCTACATCCACAGCAGGGAGCGGGCAGCGACAGAGTCAGTCCGACCAGAGGAGGCTTTTTCCGGATACATGAGCTGGAAACTTCTGGAAGTGCCCCTCTTCCTCTTCGCTCTCTGAGTCCTCTGCTGCTGCCTATAGCGCCCATAGCGGCCGAAACTGGTACTGCACCATTTTTGGTACAGTGCAGGTAAACAGACTACAGGGCGCATTAGCGCCCATAGCGGCCGAAACCGGTACTGCACCATTTTTAGGCCAAACTGAAAAACAGCGAATCAGAGCCAAAAATGGGTCTAAAAATATGGGAAAAATCCATAAATAATACGCTTCGGTGTATAATACGCAGGATATTCAAATGAGCAAAAAAAGAGCGTATTATACATCGGTTTTTACGGTAATTTGCAAGAACATATGTTTTGTCCTACAGATTATAAACTCTTATTTGCCACAGGTGTTGAGAAATTCCAGAAGTTTGTTCAACTCAGTTCTGGTGGTTTTGGAGTGATGACAGGATGCATCCATGCAGCCTACGTGAATTATAATTCTGTGGACAGAGGGTGAGAGTGTGTACAGACTGGGGAGTTTTACAAGAATAATGAGGACTGTGGCTCCTTGGATACAAAGTGTAATGACATTGAAGTAATTAATTTATTGTGGAACTGAATATCAGTGAATGAGCGTGATCAGATGAAAAATTGTGTGAAGAGATGCTGATGGTGGACAATTGGGACTGTGTGGAGGGAGGGGGAGATCTGAAGATGATTTCTTCAACAATAGCCGTGTTTCCATCAAGGTTTCTAGCTGCGCAATTTGAAATAGTGCAGCAGAAAAGCTTAATGGAAACGGCAAATTGCGAGGTTACTTCCTGAATTACGCTAAAAAGTTTATACGCTCGCTTGAGGTGGTTTTTGGGATCTGCGAAAATGAGCAGCTGCGCAAAATGACAGATGGAAACACATTTGCCGACTCGTGCTGCCGTAGCGAACATTCACGTCACGTGACTGATCAGCTGTTTCCGCTCCGGACAACATGTAACATCGCTAAAACTAGTTGGCATGACAGAATAAATACAACTCGCCCGATAGCAACACGTACCTGAAATATTCTCTCCATTTTGATGAGATGTGTGGCCGGGTTCTGTTTTCAACTGCTACTTCCTGTTTACTGTAGACATGCGCAGTGCTGACGTCTGACGTAATGACGCTGACGTCTGACGTAATGACGCTGACGTCTGACGTAATGACGCTGTGTGCGGCTTGGAAGAAGCGCTTCAAGCCAGCAGATGGAAACACTTCTGATCTGCATTAATTTGTATTTACATATTTGCGAGGTAGCTCAAATTTCGCAATTAAAATGGATGGAAACACGGTTACTGTGAGAGGGTGCTATTTATAAGACTGAGCTGAACCCAGCACCTCATTCATTCATTCATTCATTCAACCTTTATTTATACAGGCTAGCCTCGTTGAGTCACGGGGACTCATTTGCAAGAGGGACCTGTCTCACTCACACCAAACAACCATCCACTCTCACACTCACACCTAGGGTCAATTTAGAGTCACCAATCAGCCTAACAAGCATGTTTTTGGTCTGTGGGAGGAAACCGGAGTACCCGGAGGACAGACTGAGGAAGTCTTTTGGACGAAAGACGAAACGTTTCTACAATTTTTTTTTTGCTTTGTTTTGTTTTGTTTTTTTGAATGTCCAGAGGACCAGACTTAGCTTTTTTAGATTTTTCTACCTGGATTATTGAGCATGCATCAGGGAATGTCTTAGTTAATAAAATCCTACCAAAAATTGAAATGTCCCTCTGTGACCACCTATTTAGAATCGATTTACATTTGTCAATATTGTTCCAAATATTCATCTGATCAGAAACCATTTTATCCTTTGCTATCACTACACCCAAGTATTTTACCTCTTTTTTAACATTTATGTTACATATTGATAGCATCGGCTTATCCTTAGGCTGCCACGAATGGTCGCTTGTCAAGACGCTGGGCCTCAAGGGAGTTTTCGGAGCTATCTGAATAATTTGTTCTCTATTTAACTCTATAAGTGAAGGACTCTATACGGGGAGTATCAACATACCTGTTACATTTAATTGTTGGACGGGGCGTTTTCCCCCGATCCTAAGGACTGCTCACTGCTGGGGAGACTCCAGACTGTGGAGTGGACCGTGAAGACCTGCATATTGTTGGAGCCGGTCCTTGGGTAGGACCTGAGTGCAGCGATTGCTGGGGTGCGGCGGTGACGAGACTGGGCCTGGACCCTCGAATTGGGTGGTAAAGGAGCTCGCTAGCCGTGGGCTAGCCACAGTGTCGGCCTTCCTAGCTGTGGACAATCCTGTCGGCTCAGCCCTGGTGGTAATTATCCGTGGAGGAAGACGCAAAGGCTTTTTTGTCCGCTCGTTGGTGGAATTCTACGATCTACGGGGGCCGTGTGGATCTTTTTTGCTTCTCCCTTTTCCTCCTTTTTTAATTATTTTTGACATCTGATCGGCTGTAATAGCCGCCGGATGCCACCACAGTGCAACCATCCATCCATCCATCCATCCATCCATTTTCTTCCGCTTATCCGGGGTCGGGTCGCGGGGGTAGCAGCCTAAGTAGGGAGGCCCAGACTTCCCTCTCCCCAGCCACTTGGAGCAGCTCCTCTGGGGGAATCCCAAGGCGTTCCCAGGCCAGCCGAGAAACATAGTCCCTCCAGCGTGTCCTGGGTCTTCCTCTGGGTCTCCTCCCGGTGGGACATGCCCGGAACACCTCACCAGGGAGGCGTCCAGGAGGCATCCTAACCAGATGCCCGAGCCACCTCAACTGGCTCCTCTCGATGTGGAGAAGCAGCGGCTCTACTCCGAGTCCCTCCCGGATGACTGAGCTTCTCACCCTATCTCTAAGGGAGAGTCCAGACACCCTGCGGAGAAAACTCATTTCAGCCGCTTGTATCCGAGATCTCGTTCTTTCGGTCATAACCCAAAGCTCATGACCATAGATGAGGGTGGGAACGTAGATCGATCGGTAAATTGAGAGCTTTGCCTTTTGACTCAGCTCTCTCTTCACCACGACAGACCGGTACAGCGCCCGCTTCACTGCGGACGCTGCACCTATCCGCCTATCGATCTCACGCTCCAGTTTTCCCTCATTCGTGAACAAGACCCCGAGATACTTAAACTCCTCCACTTGGGGCAGGACCTCCTCCCCGACCCGGAGAGGGCATGCTACCCTTTTCCGGCTCAAGACCATGGCCTCGGATTTGGAGGAACTGATCCTCATCCCGGCCGCATCACATTCAGCTGCAAACCGCTCCAGCGAAAGCTGTAGATCACGAACTGATGAAGCCAATAGGACCACATCATCTGCAAAAAACAGAGAAGCGATTCTAAGGCCACCAAAACGGATCCTCTCAACACCTTGGCTGCGCCTAGAAATTCTGTCCATAAAAGTTATGAACAGAATCGGTGACAAAGGGCAACCTTGGCGGAGTCCAACTCTCACAGGAAACGAGCCTGACTTACTGCCAGTGATGCGGACCAAGCTCTGACACCGGTCGTACAGGGACCTAACAGCCCGTATCAAAGGGCCTGGTACCCCATACTCCCGGAGTACCCCCCACAGAAGTCCCCAGGCTCCGCTTCCTCAGTGGAAGACGTGCCATAATAGCATCCCGACTGGAGAAAATAATTCCAAAAATTATTCATGCAGACTGTAGTGATACACCTAGCCTCTGTTATTTTAGGCTTGACCTTCAAGTACACCTCTCTGCATCTCTCTGAAACTCTCAGTGTTACACCTTCTTGAAGCCTTCAAGGAGACGAGTAAACACTATTTTGGTTAACAATTATTATGAATTAATGGACACTAATTAATCAGATTGAACTTTCTCTTTAATGTGTGTTAATTCAGAATTGATCTACAGTATATTTTTGTCATTTTTAATGATGATCTGTTACTTGCATGACTGTGACCTTCTGCTGGTTTTATTTCTGCAAAAGCAAGCAGACTCTGTCGCTAAGGCAGAAGTCAGGGTAAGAGCTGTTCTCTTCCTTCTCTTGTTTTGTCTTCAAGCTAGACTCAACAGGACAGTCCACCTGGTCGTTTATGTAAACAGTTTTCCTGTTGTCCGTCAAGAGTCTTTCTGCCTATGGAATTAAACTTCCATCTTTTATTTTGTTAAAACCAGCCAATAGTTATTAAGGAGGTGGGTCAGATCCCGCCTCCCTATAAATGGGCACTTCCTGCATTTGTTTTTAGAGTTTCGAGGAGAACGAACTGTCAACCTGCTCTCTCCTCTGGAAAAGCTGGAGACGGCCCGGTCATATGTCAACGACCCCCGTCTCAGCTGGAATCATAGTAAAGCCTTACTGTGATCCTTTCACTCACCTTCTGGAAGAATTTGTTTTCTAAAGTTTTATTTTGAAAATCAGTCTGTGCGCTTGACCGTTGTTTCCTGCCGAGGGAGGCGAGTTCCTCGTATCGTGGATCAGCACACTCACGCTGAAGTTTCAACTGGACGGCCACTGGACAAACCCATCCACGTGTGTGTCCACAAACTTCTCCACTCTTGTCTCCAAGAGACGAACCTTCAACAGGTAACGAGCCGTGGTGTGGTTGAACGTGCGGGAGCCCAGCAGTCTGCTCGTGTGGGAAAACGGTGTCACCCAGTCTGGTTCAAAGTAAACAACTTTAGCTTAACTTAGCTTCCAGTACTCCTTCCTCCTATTTCTTATTTTTCATAAGCATTTAATCTGTCAAGTAATGTGCCAACAGTTAAGTTCCTAACTGTCTGTTTGTTTTAATTTGAATTCTTGTCAACGTAGTTATTAAATCAGAGCTAATATCGATACAAATGTTTAATGTAATTTTTGTGATAGTTTCAATAAAAGGTCTAATTTTTTGGTAGACCAATATAAATTGAAGTCTCCTGTGAAGTTACATTTCTGGCTAATCACAGTAAAAACAATTTAGTATCGGAAAAAGGAAGAACTCGCGCATTTTATGGCAGTTTGTGCAAGATTAAAGTCTGCTAAACTGCGCATCTACAATAATGATGGCTCAGTAAGTGTTTAAATACCTTACAACCACATTATTCTATTACAATTGGCGGCTCGTCCGAGTTCCTGGAACGTTTATTAAGTTGTTTTGTGTAGCTTGATGTTGCGGTGTTTGTTGGCATAGTTTGCATCCTGGTTTTGGGCTTATAAGAATAGTTCTGGCTGGTGGAGTGTCCGGGAGTTGCTAATCGGGGCATTGTCTGGATTATTTGCCGATAGAATTATTTTATATTTCACATTTCAACGTCTGTTTGAAGCTGCTGAGTGATAAATGTTTTGTCTGTGCTTGTGAGACGTTTCATTACGTGTCACGAGGCTGCATGCATTTTTCATTGTTGTGACCGCCGTGTCACGATCCGGCTTCATTTTATTACATCTGCGATTTTCTGTTGAAGCTGTTTCACTCATTTGCTGCTCCATTTTTACCTAATCTGTTACAACGTGTTTGCCGAGGTTCGGGAAAACCCACTCCGCTTTGGGCCGGACCGAGATCCGGTTCCGTTTGACGTAAAGTCCGTTGTTGTACACGGTTAGCGTGCTGCCTCCCCTGGGGGCGTGAGAGTTAGCTTGGATGTTTTATGCTCGTTAACAGAATTTTCTGCGGTGTAAAAATACGTTTATTTTGTGAAAGTGTGTCTAGGACTTTGGGTCGGGCTAGGCTAAACCATAGATATTATATAAACACTAGATACCTCACGGTGGGCAGAATCGCATCGCGCAGCGCCGCCATATTGGATGGGGGTTTCTACACAAGAGCCAACAGGAGTAAACACAGGGCGAGTTACTATGCCCGTATTTTGTGCAGCTTATGGTTGCAATAACCAGCGCAGTGTTGAAAGTAGATCACATGGGATTACCTTTCACAAGTAAGATTGAACAATAGTTTTGATTATTTGATCATTTATATTTTGTCATCATTGCTGGATCTGAAGAGGAAGAACCTTCTAAATGAGGAGCTGAAAGAAAGGCTTGACTTACATTCAGGTAAATACATTAATACTACAACTTAGAATTTTTGTTATGTTACATTTAAACTCTTTGTCAGACTTTAGGTATTTATTTCTAGGAAGCTTACTATGTAGTTTGATTTACAGATCAGAGCCTACAGTTACCTGAGGGATTCTCTGCATTTTCCCCTCCCTCATCCACATACACTGCAAAGGTGTAGTATATTTTTATTACATATTTTATACATATTGAGTAAAACACTTCAACCCCTAGGTATGATGTACAACAAACAGATGTAATAACTTAGAGCTTGCTATTTTCACTATTTTTGAAAGTTTTTATATCAAGAAGTCTTAAAGAAAGAAAGAAAGAAAGAAAGAAAGAAAGAAAGAAGAAAGAAAGAAGAATCAATATCTATCAATCCATGGGTTAAAGCACATAAACCTTTATTTATTTGTTGTTCAGGTGGTTGCAGTCTGTGGATGCCAAACCTGGGCTCAACACAATGATGTTGGACATGTTGCAGAGGAGATGTGAAGAGGACCCTGTTAAATATGGCTCTGTGGTCCTCATGTTGGATGCCATGGCCATCAAGAAACATGTCCAGTATAATCCCTGTACCCAGAAAATGTCTGGATATGTGGATATGGGTGATGGCATGGATGAGACTGATGTAGCCACGGAGGTGCTTGTTTTTATGGTGGTTGGTCTACAGGGTCATTGGAAAGCTCCAGTCGCCTATTACCTCACAAAGTCTCTATCACCAGACACACAAAAGGTCCTGGTTGTCCATGCTCTGGAGCTTCCTAGCCCCAATTGCAGGGAGGGTAGTGAAAGGACCTGGAGGGTTTAGATTACTTTTTCAGGTCTTATAAAAAAAGGTTCGTTCACAACTGTTTACATGCACAGCACTCAAAAATAATAAAAAAAATAGTTGCTGTAGCATTGTACACAAGACTCTGTATTGTATGCTGTGTTTGAGTGAGAGAGTAAAATAAATTCAAATGAACAATCAAACTAGTTTTTTTATTTAAAAATGTATACATTTATTAATATCCCATGCCATATGTGTATCTTTGTTAAAGAGCATAAAACAAAGTATTTAAGCATGAAAGCACATACTTTTATTGAGTAGCAGTGTCACACGTCATAACCACATCTCTGACGTTTATAACAAACAAAACCGTGTGAAAATCGGGTAAGAATTCGTGAAGTTATGATTGTTTTTAGTGGAGCATACAGCTTCTTCAATACAAATAAATGCGCTGGGAGCGCGAAACACACCCATCCAAGATGGCGGCCGCACGGAATGTCCGCTCCAATAGGCAGCTCCAGTCCTTAGGGTATCTAGTGTTTATATATGATATCTATGGGCTAAACGGTACCGAGAGACAAGATGGCTGCTTAAAACGCTGTGATTGGTCCATTGTGTGTCGCGTTCAAGTACGTTGGTTTCTGTAGACTCTGGTTGTCAGATTCATTTTTGCACACATTTCTGACGGTTTATTTGTGTTGTTTGAGTTCTACGCACGTGATATCGTCGAAGACTGGCTTTACCGCGGTGTTTTGCGATATTTATGGCTGTTTTAGGACGTTAAAAAGTCCGTTCCTCGCTAGAGTTCAAAAGACCGCAGGTCCGTGAACACACCGCTCGAACGGCACGTCACTAGTGGGTGGCGTTAGGTTTGGAAGACACAGTTTCCCATGAACACTTGGGTTTTAGAACTACAGTTCTGTCTTCGCTGTGATTGGTCGATTACGCTGTAAGTGTTGACGCTTGCGCAGTGGGTGAAGCCCCGCTCCTCGTCAATTTTCACTTCAGCTACTTGTCCCAGACGAGTTTCCGTGCTTGTTTGTCCATTACTGTCATTGAAAAGACTGTTTAAACGCGGTGTTTTTGAGATTTTAATGGGTGGATTGAGTCGGTTGCTCTGAGACTGCCGATCGCCATGTGACCAGGTCACGTGACACCGATTTTGCCGGTTTTATGAGGACCGACCTTATTTCTTTTAAACGCAGTTTAAAAGGTTTCACAGTTCAACCGATTTTGCTCACATGATTTCGTTTTTGTGAGCCTGGGGCTCTGAAGCTGTACCACGTAACGCTTTGGGTCTGTCTGCTTGATGCTTCTCATCCGTGTTAGATGTCTGTGGGCTAAAGGCTGCAGCTTCGCTCACGGGTGATAACAGCGCCTCCATAGCGGTCAGATAGAGAAATTGCGGTCGCTGTGATAAATTTATCCAGCGCTGCTCACCCCATCCGCTGGTTACATTAGAAGACGCAGTCTTCCTGTAATTTGTACATGTTGAATGTTCCTGTTTTAGACGGGAAACATTTTGAGAATATTGTACACACAGCACCCTTTCATTTGATTTTCACGTATGATCAAATGTTGATGGCAGAACAGTTACACAGTTTAATACAGACATGTCTGTTTTTGATAAAATCTGACACTTTTATCATCAATTCTGTGCATAACTAGCTCTCTGTCCCTGTTTGTTTTAACCTGCAAGTTTAAAATGACACACATGAGGCTTCTTTTGTCTTGATTTTCACAAAATCACACAAACAACAGCCAATTTTGTTTGACCTTGTCACAGGTCGACAAATTAATAGGAATCACTGATTTTTATTTAATTTCACATCTTGGCATCACATGGTGAGACTGTCCACTGTGATATAAGACCGACTGTCCTTGATTTTCACAGAGAATCAGTAAAAAGATGGACGTTCTAACAGGTGCATCCTTTGATAGGCACTTAGCTGCAAAGAACGTCCTTCAGGAACCAGGTGAACATCCCCTGGTGTTTTACGACAGGCTCCTCTCTGTTTACACAGGGAATAAAACTGTACCTGGCTTAGAGGAAGATTACCAGTTTAAAAGTCTGTTCACTTTGAATCTGATACCGTTCATAATGAAATGTGTTCGCTTCAATGTTAATTGCGAAGAGAGTACCATGGCAGAAATCAAACAATGTGCTGTGGAATTTTTTGACATGCTCGAACAACGGAAAAAAGCCTTAGTGGTGTGCCCAGGTCAAAAGGTCACATCCCACTCGCAGGAAGTAGGCGAGGTTCTCTCTCCTTCAGAGTGCGAGAGGTCACAGGTTTTTCATAATAACAACCAACAGCATGGTGTTACGAGCTGTAAAAGTGACTCTGATCGGTTCATGGGAAGTTCTGCTGCCCCTGCCCCTCAGGTTGATGACCCTGAGATGAGCAGAGAACCACAAAAGGCAGGTGTTCGCTCTCTAGATGAACACAGATGGTTCGGATCGAACCAAAAGAGTTCTCTCATGGATCTCACTGTTGGTGAAATTCGAAGGAGGTTACACGGGAACCGTGAACCATTGAAAAATGGTCTGTCCCGACATGTGCCCCCGAGAAGCGGCCCTCCTGCCCCTGCCCCTCGAACTGCACAGTTTGAGACATGCAATGAGTCACACATGCTCCAGATTATGGAAACGGCGCCTCCGCGCGAGGACGTGACTGAGGTTGTGAGTTGTTTGTCAAATGATTTGAATGTTACAGTGGTTGACCAAGCTGACACAACGTGTGACGTTGTCCTTGATGATAACACAAACAACGTTGTTCATCCTGATGAAGCGACGCGCAGCACTGCCTTTTGCAACGACTCGGTGCACACAGTTGACAACAACGACGTCAACACTGACATAAATACTGACAGCAAACAAATTGCTGAGAATCCATATCCTGAAGGTCATGAGGCAGACAGCCATCATGATGCTGACAGCGACGACGATTACACAGACAGAGTCACACGTACACAGACACGTGTGGAAAAACCTGAACGGTTTCTGTGTCACTTTGTAAGAAGGGGTAAAGCTAAAAGAGCTTACCTGCCACTCACATTGGAAGGGGTCAAAGAGCAAGAGGCACTCCTGGGTTGCGGCTCAGACGTGTCTATCATGTCAGCCGAACTGTTTGAGGAGCTAAGGACCGCCGCTAACGATGTTAACAGGCAAATACCCTTTGTGAAATACACTTATGGTGAGCAACTGGGCCTCGCAAAGACGAGTACAACCCTAATAGCCATGGTTCACATGCAGATTGGCGAGATGTCACTATACCACCCGGTATATGTGTCTGAACTTGACTCACTCCGGGCTCCATTTGTGGTTGGCCAAGATTTTATAAATCGCTTTGAAGCGATTATAAATTATGGCAATCAGACGATGTGGGCCACAGTGAGCAGTCCACTGCCAATCGTGGTACCTCCCCAAGGTCAGGACACTGACTGTGGAACAACAGGTACCGCTGAGGTCACATGGGATTCCCCAACCGAGACCACAGACCCGGTGAGTGAACCTTCAACTACAGGTGAGACAGAGGAGACTCAACAGGTGGACCAGACTCTGGCCCATCACGAGGACCTCCTCTGCGAGCTGACACCTTCAGCGCTCACTGCACGTTACCTACAACCGGTAGAAGAGGGTGTGGAGATCCAAGGGTCCCACACCGATGACGCTGTACTGTCCTGTGGGACAGGTAATTCGGCAAACAGCCAAGCTTTCAGTGAAGTCTTGGTTCAAGGACATCTGAGCCCACAAGGTGACAGTCTACTACACGCTGACAGTCACTTGGACTTCATTGTTACAGATTTTGAGGACCCCTCCTCAAACAAAAGGGGGGCAGACTCACACTTCCTACCACAGGTAGAGGACGGTGTAGAGGTCCAAGGATCACGCACCGAGAACGCTGTGCTGTCCTCTGGGACAGGTAATTCAGTTATCATCCAAGCTTTCAATGAAACCTTGGTTCAAGAGCATTTGAATCTAGAACTACTCAGCGATGACATAGTTCTTACAGACTCAAAGAGCACCTCTTCATTCATGAAGTGGGAAGACATACATCACAACGACAGAGACACGCCTGCGACGGCGCCGACAGTTGTGACACACCTGCATTACGCAGAAAGAGGTAAACGTACAGAGGTACGTTGGCCGAGACCTATAAGGTTCCTGTACAAGGTTCCCCATAAACTGCGCGAACAGCTTAAACTAAACAATGGCATCCTAACTCGTGCCCATGGACGGACGTCCACACCCGTGTGCTTGGTCCCTCATGACCACAGGGGGGTGATGTTAGGCCATGCCCATGTCAAGGACAAAGATTTCAATAACCCCACAAACGACAAAGATCTCGCAAACTCACAGACTTCATGGGAAAAGAAGGTCGTCCAAGCACAGGATAGTAAATAAACTAAACAGTTTAAACTATACTAGTTGCGAAAAGAAACCGTTCCAACTAGAACTTAGAAACGCTAAGCATAAAACCCACAACAAAAACTAACCTTAACAACCGTTTAAATCTGCAGGATTTAATTGACATCGGTTATAAAGCTAAGAACTGTTTTTCTTGTGTGTGACACGTTGGAATCTGACGACCAGAGTGAGTTTGTTGTAGTGAAACGTTGTTTTTAGTTGCTTAATTGCTACTTTTGTTGTTATTGAAGTTGTTATTGTTTTCTGAACACTCCCAGCCAAAAGAGGTTTTGATTGTTGATAAGTTGAAGACTTAAATGGATTTAACTATGCCAACATGCTGTTCATTTTGTTAAAGATCTCAATCTTTGAAGAGTCATTGTAGATCAATACTACTTAAGGTACTATAATCTACACTGACCTCCCAATCATTTAGGTAGGACCGATTCGATCGTTTCTATTCTAGATCTATTCATTTTGATGAGTCTCGCCATAGACTTCAAAATTTATAGGGAATACCAAATCTTGCGTCGTTCGTCTAAAAGACAACAGACATTTAGACCAAACTAGTTTTCATTTTTTTATTTTAGTTTAACCTAAACTAAATAATGAATGGAGGAATAGTTTGAAAGAAGAGGCCTTCGTTACAGAAGCCCTCCACATTTCTATAGGTATAGATCCCTATATCTGATTTTTACAGCATTGATCCACCCCTTAATTGGTAATTGTAGCTGATCTAATCCATGATAGCTTACATACCAGGTGCATATAGGTAGGCCTAATGTAAAATCCCAATCATAAGCCCACCTAAAACCACATAATTGCATGACACATTGAACCAGGGTGGCACCGACTGGAAGCCATCCAGCCTGCAACCTTCGATGTGGGGACCTGCTGATCCAACGTTGGTCTTCAACCTTCATCCAAGGCCCGCCTCCTCTGCTTCAATCGAGGGATCCCCTCTACATGCTGATTAAAACCATTCTTGCTGATGAAATCAATAACCCCCATCGTTGTGGATTTACCGTTGTGGATTATAAGACTTTGTTTTCCAAGGGATCACAGACTATGTTTTCCAAAGGATTAAAAGCTTGCCGCAATGGGATTACCTACGAACAGTATGGAATTTCCAAAACATTATGGGAATATAATTTTGAACTTCTTTTTTGACTTTTTTTTTTCCCACTTGCTGGATTGCATAGAGGTCAGAGACATTCGGTGGTATCCTTTCGTGTTGGAACTCATCTCCAAGGACAGGCGATGACTTCCAAAAAGGGGGACTGTAGTGATACACCTAGCCTCTGTTATTTTAGGCTTGACCTTCAAGTACACCTCTCTGCATCTCTCTGAAACTCTCAGTGTTACACCTTCTTGAAGCCTTCAAGGAGACGAGTAAACACTATTTTGGTTAACAATTATTATGAATTAATGGACACTAATTAATCAGATTGAACTTTCTCTTTAATGTGTGTTAATTCAGAATTGATCTACAGTATATTTTTGTCATTTTTAATGATGATCTGTTACTTGCATGACTGTGACCTTCTGCTGGTTTTATTTCTGCAAAAGCAAGCAGACTCTGTCGCTAAGGCAGAAGTCAGGGTAAGAGCTGTTCTCTTCCTTCTCTTGTTTTGTCTTCAAGCTAGACTCAACAGGACAGTCCACCTGGTCGTTTATGTAAACAGTTTTCCTGTTGTCCGTCAAGAGTCTTTCTGCCTATGGAATTAAACTTCCATCTTTTATTTTGTTAAAACCAGCCAATAGTTATTAAGGAGGTGGGTCAGATCCCGCCTCCCTATAAATGGGCACTTCCTGCATTTGTTTTTAGAGTTTCGAGGAGAACGAACTGTCAACCTGCTCTCTCCTCTGGAAAAGCTGGAGACGGCCCGGTCATATGTCAACGACCCCCGTCTCAGCTGGAATCATAGTAAAGCCTTACTGTGATCCTTTCACTCACCTTCTGGAAGATTTTGTTTTCTAAAGTTTTATTTTGAAAATCAGTCTGTGCGCTTGACCGTTGTTTCCTGCCGAGGGAGGCGAGTTCCTCGTATCGTGGATCAGCACACTCACGCTGAAGTTTCAACTGGACGGCCACTGGACAAACCCATCCACGTGTGTGTCCACAAACTTCTCCACTCTTGTCTCCAAGAGACGAACCTTCAACAGGTAACGAGCCGTGGTGTGGTTGAACGTGCGGGAGCCCAGCAGTCTGCTCGTGTGGGAAAACGGTGTCACCCAGTCTGGTTCAAAGTAAACAACTTTAGCTTAACTTAGCTTCCAGTACTCCTTCCTCCTATTTCTTATTTTTCATAAGCATTTAATCTGTCAAGTAATGTGCCAACAGTTAAGTTTAAACTGTCTGTTTGTTTTAATTTGAATTCTTGTCAACGTAGTTATTAAATCAGAGCTAATATCGATACAAATGTTTAATGTAATTTTTGTGATAGTTTCAATAAAAGGTCTATTTTTTTGGTAGACCAATATAAATTGAAGTCTCCTGTGAAGTTACATTTCTGGCTAATCACAGTAAAAACAATTTAGTATCGGAAAAAGGAAGAACTTGCGCATTTGGTGGCAGTTTGTGCAAGATTAAAGTCTGCTAAACTGCGCATCTACAATAATGATGGCTCAGTAAGTGTTTAAATACCTTACAACCGCATTATTCTATTACAAGACCAAACAGGTTTTGTTAAAAACCGACAAGGAGCAGACAATATTCGGAGGTTGTTTCACATTATTGATATTGCTAAAAGAAAGAGGCACCCCCTGGCAATACTTTCTATGGATGCTGAGAAAGCGTTTGACAGAATTGAACTTGATTTTCTTTTTGAAACCCTGAGAGCTATGAATTTTGGTGAAACCTTTATTAGATATATAAGAACACTCTTTAACAACCCTAGGTCACAGATTTTGACTAATGGGGTTTTGTCAGACGCCTTCTTGCTTTCCCGAGGCTGTAGACAGGGATGCCCAAGTTCTCCTAGTCTATTTTCCATTGCTATAGAACCATTAGCGATTGCTATCCGCTCTGATTTATCCATCACAGGAATGAGGGTTGGTATTAGAGCTGCAACAACGAATCGATAAAATCGATAAAAATCGATTTTTAAAAGTGTTGGCAACGAATTTCATCATCGATTCGTTGTGTCGCGCGATTATGCATCTTTCACGGCGCCGCGGAGCTGTTTTGTTCACCGGTAAAGCTTTGTCAAAGCTGGCTGAGCTTGACTGAATAAAGTTTGAAAAAAAAAAATAATAACTGCACCGTCAGCGTGCTGCGCCTGCGCGTGTGTGGCTTCTGAACTGAGCGAGGAGGGAGGAGGAAACACAGCAGAGACTGTTTTCAAAGTCTATTTTACAAATGACCGACGCGACGCAGAGAAAACTGTAAATAAGTCCTACAACGTGTGGGAGTTCGACGCTTCATAAAGATGAAAAAGGTTTGAAAAGTGACGACGCGACACGAGATAACCACGCAGATGAAATGTAAACATGACGGGCTTCACCACGTGTGAATGAAGGAAGAGCAGCAGGTAAGTCAAAACATATTTGTTCTGTTTCAAAGAGAGAAAACGTGATGCCAGTGTCTCTGGCAGCTGAAGCTGCTTGTTTCTTAGCTGTGACAGAGAATGTGTGTGTTTTTATTTTTAATGTAACGATACAAGCAGTGTTTAAATGTGTTTTATAAATAAATCTAACACAAAGATGGTGATAATTTAATGATTTAGCTTCAACTTTTAATTTGCTGGCAAAGTCTGAAGTCACTGCATTGTATGGAAGGATGAATTGCATTTAAACAGGAATTACAGTAATTTATTCATCTACTCAAGTGTGTGTAATTAGTATTTTATATTTGTGTGTGTGTGTGTGTGTGTGTGTGTGCTTGTGCGTTTAACCAAGTGAAACAAGGCATTTCTTGAGTTACTGTAAATTATGATATAATACATATAAACTCTCTCTCATTCCAGAAAACAACAATGACAGCCTTCATGATGGACAGACATCATGCACACCACAGCAAGCAGCAGAGACTGAAAGATCCTTACATGAACGTCACTGACATGAGGCCTCTGTCGATGGTTGAAGACGAAGACTTCACTGCCATGATGCCCACTTTT
>JBBPBX010016571.1:35012-46880 GCA_038048925.1 Garcialebias charrua | reverse complement strand
CATACATACATACATACATACATACATACATACATACATACATACATACATACATACATACATACATACATACATACATACATACATACATACATACATACATACATACATACATACATACATATTTATGAATTAATTAATTAATTTTCAAGATAATTATTGAGTTAGGGTTAGCGTTACAAAAACAATTATATAAAAACAGGAAAAAAAACTTTCAGATTTAGAGTAGTTGTTGTCGACCAGCATATAAATTTGTCATAATTAGTTGTTTGTGTTTTGACTCTCATCCGGGTCACAGAGCTCAGCACCTTCAAGCATCAAATAAACATGCGTGAAGCAGCATCTAATCGCTTTACAACACGTCAAAAATCATACAAACGTTGACCGTGTTGCTCCCACTGGCGTATCCATATGGTCCCAGAAGTTCAGTGTGTGCAGGCCTCCATCTGTCCCGGAGAGTGATTCACATGCAGAGGAGGCCGGGGAGCATGTCGGCGCCGCTCGCTCTGTGAACATGTGTTGCAGTGGCTCGGCCTGCCGGCAGATCTGCCTGCCCAGGGGCAATTAAAGATCTGGGGCCCTGTGTTTGGAGGCCCCCCTGGGAGGCCCTGATTGATTGGAGTCTCATCTTCCTAACAGGCTGGCACCCGGCCACCAAACGGAAAACAAAAAAGAGCAAAGTGAGGAATAAAAGACAGAGAAGAACAAGGAGCAGAAGCTGGAAAGAAAGAATGTATGTCAGATGATAACGATTAAACCGCAGTAATCTTGGCTTGCTCCTGAGTCTCAGAGCTGTGTGGGAATGAGAGGAGGGGTCAACATGAAAGCTCCTTCATGAAAGAAAAGAGGATACAAACTTCTTTAATAAACTATATTTATTTCATTAATTCTTACCAAAACATGTACATCAATGATTCTGACAAAGTCAATATTAAACAACACCACTAAGACGGACATGACTAGGGCGCGGAAGACAATTTCACAATAAAATACACAAATAAACCTAAAACAGCTCTAGTGCAACGTTATCCATCATCATCTATGACCTTTGGCTTAATCTTGGTCCAAAATCACATTAGTGTGTTGTGTCTTAAAGACGTTTTAATGTGATCCAGGGTCCTTTAATGGCTTCTAAAAATTATCACTAACAGAAATCGTTCTGAAACTAAAGAGCGGCAGTAGTGGCATGTTTTATTTTCACCAAACTATAAAATGACCAAGAAGTACCTCAAGATTTTTGTTAAGTTCATTTTAAGATTAGAAAAAGCAAAAGTTTCATTAAAAAAAAAATGACACAATAATCAAAGATTTTGAGATTGCACTTTAAAACGATGGACTTCTTCTCCCTCTTTTTTCCATTATCAAGTAAAAATAAGATATTGTTATGACCCTTCTGCTTGTACATATTCAGTTTTCTCAGACGTTTTAGTATCCAAGGCCTGTTATGAGCTTTGGGTGAATCTTTTCTACCTTTAAAAAAAAAAATCCATTCTCTAACAGATGGTGAAAGACCCAGACAAGTCACTAATGGCTGCAGCTACAATCCATGTTTTTTGATGTTTGAGTTACAACAACACGGGCCTATTTAGTGCCGCCTGAGACCGTTTGTGTCCCCCCCCCTCCAGTTTCAGACAAAAGGGATGCACTTTGGATCAATTGTGCCAAACAAAATGTGGGGGTGACGCATCACACGGGGCTCCGCTCTGCACGTACAACCAGCGCTCAGATGACAACAGGTTTTCTCCTCCAACTGCCACTCAAGCAAAAAGAGAGTCTCGTCAGTTTCCTCACGTCCTTAAAGCAGAATTTGAGAAAGTATTCATGTTTGGTTTATTCTCAGCCTTTTTCCAAAAACCAAAAACACTTCTCTGGCTGTAGCACTTAACAGTTTAAAATTAGTTTGAGCTTTTTCTCTTTACATTCTGTGATTGTTCATGTAACACAGATCTGGACCCGAATATGCTAAATCTTCAGCGCAGATGTACATTGTGCATGGCTGCACAAAATAAATTAGCTTAAAACCGGGGGTTTTTTTTTTTTAAATATGTGCAGCGAAAATCAGAACTGAACAGGTAAAAATCTGTAAAATAATAATACCGTATTTTCCGGCCTATAAGTCGCAGTTTTTTTAAAAACAAATTTTCATGTCCTGCGACTTACATATTTATGGATCCCCCCATATTTTTAGACCAATTTTTGGCTGAGATATGACCGTTTCCATTCATTCTGACGAAAAAAATGGAGCAGTACCACTTTCGGCCGCTAGGGTCCGCCAACCGTTCCCAACTCATGCGTCCGACCGCAGCCTCCTCTGCTCGGACTCACTCTGTCGCAGCCCGGCCTCCTGCTCTCTGGAGGTCTGAACTACTGTTACCTCAGTGTTTGACTGTTAGCAAAATAGCTCAAAAACCACACGCCAGATTTTGATGAAACTTACAGAAAGTAATCCCTGGATGGCGATTTACAACTGATTAGCTTTAGGAGATGTTTGAGCTAAAATTCGATATATTTATTATTTATTTTCGCAGCGCGCGCGTAAGTTTGGAAGACCGTCAAAGCAAAACAATTTAAATCCAGCTGATTTGAAAATTACGTTAATTTTTAAAGGAAAAGTTCAGCTCAGATACACCTTTACTATAATGTCAGCAAACAAATATATATTTTTAGCTGTTTATCGTGTTAAATTTAAAAGAAATGCAGCGTTCCCACCCGCGCAGGTGCACGTTTTGCACGTAGCGAAACTATTTTTTAAATTCAGCTGATTTGACCATTATGTGCATTTATTAACGAAAAATTCAGCTCAGAAACATCTTTGCTATAATTTTCAGCAATAATTGTTTTTAAGTGTTAATCTTGTTAAAGTCCTTCCGTGCACGCTCGTGTGGCCATTTCGCAGCCAATCCATTTTGGGCAAAACACCGGCCCACATTTCCGGGTTGTCACCACTGACGCGTAACATGCGCGTAACATACGCGACACGTCAGCGGTGACGCATAATAGATGCAATGTATACGGAGGTGAGACACGTTTATGGATTTTTCCACTTTATTGGATATAATTTGACTAATGCGACATATAGGGCGGTGCGACTTTTCAGCCGGAAAGTACGGTAAATAAAAAGATGAAAAGTGTTTTAGGACATAAGTACAACGTCAGTTCCAACCAAGCTTGGGCGTTGTATAAAACATAAATAACAACGGGATGCATTGCTGAGCAAATTACATAAACCCAATTTCCTTTACAATGGAACACAGTGAACATTTTATACGTTTAAACTAAGAAATTGTACATTAATAAAAGGTTAATTAATTTTGAGTTTGAGCATCTCATCCCATTAAGATGTGACGTGGCCGTGTTCCTCACCGTGAAGCAGCTCCTCTGTTTTTAACAACATTCTGTAACCGTTTAGGAACCGGGGCCAGTTTCTGAAGTTTTGGAGGGAAACATCTTCCCAATTCTTGTCTGATGTTGGATTCAATATGTTCAACAGTCCTGAGTCTTCTTTGCTGGACTTTTGTTTGATGATGCATTAATTTTGTTTTAATTTATTAGGAGGTCTGGACTGCAAGCAAGTCAGCAGAAGAACTAAGGCACCGTACTACAAGGTCATGCTGGTATAACGGGTGCAGGATGAGGTCAGTCTTGCTGAAATATGCAATACCTTCTATAAAAATATACTTTACTTGGATGGAAGCATATGCTCTTCTAAAACCTGCATATAGTTTGACGAGTTGATGGTACCATTCCAGAAGTCTAAGTCACCCATGCCAGAGGCGCTAATGCACCCCCATACCATCAGGGAGGAAGGGTTTTGAAATGATGACAGGTTGGATGGCCCCTTTCTTTTTTTAGTATGTCAGACGTAGTGTTTATAAAGAGTTTTAAATTTCAATTTGTCTGACCACAGATCAGTTTTCCACTTTAACTCAGAGAAGCCTTTCTGGATGCATTTACTATATGTCTGCATGACAGAGCTTTAACAATCATTTGTGGATAAACTGTTTACGGAGCATGTTTTGTGGAAGTATTCCTGAGCCATGCAGCGATGTCCAGAACCAAATCTGACCTGGATTTAATGCAGTCTGAAGACCCATCGATCATGGCCATCCAACACTGATGTTTGGACTGTTTTTTTCATGTACGCACTGAGATTTATTCAGATTCCTGAAATCTTTTGATGAGATTATTAACTGTAGATGATGATTCAAAATCCTCACATTATCCTTTAGGGAATCATTATTCTGAAATTCTTCCATTATTCTTAAGTTCATTTTTTGCAGACTGGTGAATCTGCACATCTGTACTTCTGAGGGATTCATCCTCTCTACAAAGGTCCTTTTGTTGCCCATTCTTCTTACTGACTTGTCATCAAAAATAATAGATGATAATAGTTTTTGTTTCTGAGCTAAAATTCGATGTTTTATCACTGTATGTGTTAGCGTTAGCTCCGTGTTTTAACGGGCACTATTTTGCAAAATAGCTCAAGAACCACAGGACAGATTTTGATGAAACTTACAGAAAGCAATCACTGGATGGACATTTACAAACTGTTAGCTGTAGGAGATGTTTGAGCTAAAATTTGATTTATTTATAATTTATTTTCGCAGTGCGCGCGACCGTTTGGAAGACGTCAAAGCGAAACAATTTAAATCCAGCAGATTTGACCATTACGTGAATTTATTGAGGAACGGTTAAGCTTAGCTCAGAAACACTTTTGCTATGTCAGCCAACAAATATATATTTTTAAGTGTTTATCTTGCTAAATTGCAAAGAAAATGCTGCTGTCCCACCCGTGCACGTAGCGAAACTACTTTTTAAATCCAGCTGATTTGACAATTACGTGCATTTATTGATGAAATAGTGATTGTGATTGTGTGTACAGCACTTTGGTCCTGTTGGGTGCATAAAGTGCTCTATAAATAAAGTTGGTATGGTATGGTATGGTATGGTATGGTATGAAAAGTTCAATTAAGATACATCTTTGCTATAATTTTCAGCAAACAAACATGTAATTGTTTTTACCATGTTAATCTTGTTAAAGTCCTTCAGTGCAGCTACTGTGGCAGCCATTTGCAGCAGGGCAAACCTCCGGCCCACATTTCGGGTTGTCAGCGGCGACGCGTAACATACGCGACGCGTCAGCGGTGACGCATAATAGATGCGACTTATAGAGAGGTGCGACATGTTTATGGATTTTTCCAATTTATTGGACATAATTGGACAATGCGACTTATAGGGCGGTGCGACTTATCGGCCGGAAAATACGGTAGTTGCAAAATGCTCCTCCAGATGTTTCTTATTTATACTGCATGCATTCACAGCATTTTGTTACCATTGTGCCATCTTTTTTGAGGCGTGTTGCTAAGGTAAAATTCAAAATGACCATTTTTGCTTAAAATCAACATGTCTTAGTTTGAACATTTGATATGTTTACTGTGTTCTGTTGTGAATAAAATATGGGTTTATGAAATTTGAAAGTTGTTATTTGTCTTTCGTTTGTTTTACATTTTACACACCTTGCCTAGTTTGTTCAGAACTGCAGTTATACAAACTTTATGAGCAGTGGTCACCGTTTCAGAGTTTACAGCAGCTAATAAACATCCACAAAAATCAAACAATTGGCAGTTAAAAACCATAACCTCACATCAGCTTATGCTTTAGTGTCCTTGAGATGAACAAGACAAAAAAAAAATCTTGGTTTTCACAGTTCAGAGTCCACATCTTGTGTTTCGTGAGCAGCAGATGTGACTGCTTGTCTTTGAACAATATTAGTTTATTTCAGTGTCTCCCCTTTCCTCATGAGGACAAACAGATCTGTTGGTCACATGGGTTGCCAGGTCTTGTCCATACACTGAATGTGTTCCTTGGCTTTCATTCTCAGTGCTGCGATGCTGGAGCAGCGCTGGTCCACATCCTCCAGAGGGAACTTGTCGGTGTACGATGCTGGACACTGGTAAGGAGGAGGAGCCATGCTCTGCATCCCCTGTCCCGTGGGGAGGTGAGGATGAGAGTGAGGGTGAGGAGCATGGGGAGTGCTGTTTAGAAATCCGTGGCTGGGATAGCTGGGCTGGTGGGCCTGAGCTGGACCCATGAAGCCTGGGATGCATTGGACAGGTGTAGCACTGGACAGAGGGGAGGCCAGCCAGGGGTCCAGAGGGAGGGAGTTGGCTATTGGACCCATGTTGGTGTGAACTGGAGCTGAACGACTGAAGGAAAGCATGGGGGAGTCATGAAGCTTCATCGTGCTCGCATCCATTTTTTCCTGCCGGCGCCATTTAGCTCTGCGGTTCTGAAACCAGACCTGGAAGAAAGTTAAAATAAAATTGAAGATAATTGAATATAATTAGGACATGGGTAATAATAGGGCTAATAATAATTTAGCTTTGTTTTAACTGAAACTTCATGAAAAAAATACTTTAGGCATCCATCGTAGTTTTTTATTAGAAAATTTGAGCCTCGAGTTAAATTGATGAAAATCAGAACAAAATAATTACCGGTACACATCTCAGTTACTCATATAATTATGTATAATGCTTTAGAGGACGTGTAATATAAAATGTAACTGCTTCAGGCAAATAAACAGGCACATTAGCAATTGTTAGAGCAAGTTAAAATGATGTCAAACTCTATTTTCTGTAACTAATTACTAGTATACTTCACCAAAATAAACAAGTATTTTACTTTTAAGATGACTGTAGTTGAAAAATGATCAATTGGAACATATTCAGCCCTGAATGAATAAACTGAGTAAAATTAATCAATTGGTTCAGCCCTCAACAATCACATTTATTTATTTTTATTTTTACTCGACTTTGTGCTTTCTAGAGAAATATAAGCTGATTAAAAAAATATAATAATAATAAATTAATTAAAAACAGTCGTTCTGGAGCCATTTTTATAGACAATATCCCAGCAGATTTTGGGTGATTATTTTGTTGTTGTTGTTGACAAAACAAGTGACATTTAATAAATAGATCAACTGGACCATTCAAAATCATTTACTCTACATGTAATGAATGACAACCAGGACACATAAAAACTGAAGTACTGTATTAGACACAAAATAAGAATTTAGTGTTTGTACGTGTGGATTCATTCAAAGTCATGTATTTCAGGAGGATGTGTGCTTTGTCAAAAAGTCAAGTCAAAGTCAACTTTATTGTCAAAACTGCAATACTGCACAGGACATACACAGTAATAATAATAATAATAATAATAATAATAATAATAATAATAATAATAATAATAATAATAATAATAATAATAATAATTAATTCAATTTATAACGCACTTTTCATTAATGAAAATCTCAAAGTGCACAGGATTGAAATTGCATTTCTCTCTGTCCCTCAGTGCAACAGTAAACATTTAAATACTAAAACATTTAATAAACATAAGCATAAAATGAAATAATAAAAGTGTAATACTGTCCTGAGTTTTTGCACAGTAGTTTTTGCATAGTAGTAGTATGAAAGTGTGAAAAGTTACACCAACACTAAAACACTAAACATTTAATAAACATAAGCATAAAATGAAATAACAAAAGTGTGTGTGTTGTTTGTGTTGTATCAAGTTGGTCAGACTCAGCACTCAGTACTCCAGGAAAATCATATTTGTATGTGGTAAATACAGCACAGAGTATTGATGAGTCTCATTATTTTCCCCCAACCTGAAGCAACGATGACCTCCTGCCTTAACCTGAGATGGTCTTGTCACGTTTTCTTCTTTATTCTTTCTTCTTTTCATAAAGATGGCCTCTTTTACTCCTCTCTCAAACCATCGTTCCTCTCTATCAAGGATGTGAACATCTTCATCCCTGAAAGAGTGACTGCTGGCCTGGAGATGAGTGTAGACTGCAGAGTCCTGACCTGATGATGTTGATCTTCTGTGTTGGTCCATCCTTTTGGCCAGTGGCTGTTTAGTTTCCCCAATGTAAGACTGATCACAGCCCTCCTGACACTGAACAGCATACACAATATTACTCTGTTTGTGCCAGCAACCAGCAAACTGGCTGATCCACTATGCTAGGTGCTATTTAATATCCATATTTAATATCCATATTTCCACCTCCGTAATATTAACCGTCTCCGTCCTTCTCTCACGCCCCGCTCCACAGCCATCCTGGTGCACAGTCTTGTGACTTCCCGTATCGATTACTGCAACTCCCTTCTCTACGGCCTCCCCAACAAATCTCTCCACAAGTTACAGATGGTCCAGAACTCAGCTGCCCGTGTCATCACTCAAACCTCCTACTATAACCACATCACTCCTGTCCTGCAGCAGCTCCACTGGCTCCCGGTTAAATCACGCATCATCTTCAAAATTCTACTCCTCACGTTCAAAGCTATCCACAACCTTGCCCCTCCTTATCTATCTGACCTCCTACAAATCTCCATCCCATCACGCTCTCTCAGATCCTCCTCTTCACTACATCTCCATGTACCCTCTGCCCGCCTCTCCACCATGGGGAGCAGGGCCTTCACCTGCTCTGCCCCTCACCTCTGGAACGCTCTACCGCCAGACCTTCGAAACACCACCTCCCTTTCTCTGTTCAAGACTGCCCTGAAAACACATCTCTTTAGACTAGCTTATCATTAACTTTACTAAATGTATTTTTATTATTTTGCATTTTATAATCTTTATGTATTTTATATTTCAATTTGTCACTGATAATGTTTGAACTGTATTGGTTTGTTAAGTGTCCTTAGGTGTCCTGAAAGGCGCTTTTAAATAAAATGATTATTATTATTTAGGGATGCACCGATAAATCGGCCAGCCGATCGATCGGCCCCGATTTCCTTAATTTGGGGAGATCGGTGATCGGCCGATCTTTAAATGAGAAGCCGATTTTATCTACCGATCTCATCTGCCTCCGCAAAGGTCGTAAAATCATGAAAATTTAGGGTGCTTTTTGACCTTTTAACACCTGAAAATCGATATCGCCCAAAATCGGAATCGGCAGTTCAGACTTTCTAAAAATCGGTGATCGGTGATCGGCCAGAAAATTGAAATCGGTGCACCCCTATTATTATTATTATTATTATTATTATTATTATTATTATTATTATTATTATTATTATTATTATTTATAAGACTGAGTTTAGTGCAGCTCCTCAGACTGACAAAGTCTTTGGGATTAAATATGAAACGTTTCAACCTTTTTTTTAAATCCGTCCAGAGGACCTGACTTAACTTTGTTAAACTCTTGAAATATTTTGTGTCTCTGTTCATAAAAATCACTGCATTTAGTAACACTGTTTCCCAGAAGACGTGCATCATTGGCAAAAATGCTTAGTTAGCTGGCACATGTCAAATTGAGAGCCACATTACAGCAGAATACGAGTTTCTCAGCAGAAAGTCACACACACCCATAGGTTTTGTTCCTCACAGTGCACCCAGGAGCCATGTCTTCCCCAGTGAGAAGTGTCTGGACCCAGCAATCTGGTTCATGAACCAAGAGAAAGTGAATCAACAGACGGGGCCGAGCCTCATTACTCTGGGTCCAGTTCTGACTCATTAAAATCATTTTTCTATAGTGGGCATGGGTCAGCTTGACCAGGCTGCAGCTACACTGTCCCACACACAACAAAAAGGGAAGTGATGTGTGCGTTTTTTAAAACCAGCGCCAACTTTTCCCAACTATCAGCGCTACAGTAGTCCCCTGTTGGATCAAAGATCGACCAGTCTTTTCTTTTTCTTGCTCAAGTCTTTCCAGGCTGTCGGCCTTTGGATCGCTTTACGCTAGTTTTGACCACTGGTGTCCATTATGGGACATGATCAGGTCTCGGGAAAGCATCCATCAGATTTCATACACATGTTAGACCTGAAACCAGAAAGCGCCCAAGGGCTGCAGTCATGTAGATGCTTTGACCACAATCCTGCTAAGGCCACTGTTGAAATGATCACATCAATCTGCATGTTGCTTTCACAAACTCATCAGTTTCAGGGACTGAATGTTCATTTGCTGTTTATGTATGCCTCACCAACTACCATGGGCCATTTTCAGAGTCAGAGTCAGAGAGTCTTTATTGTCATTTGCACCGCATGTAGTACATGTGATGAAAACGAGATTATGTACACAGGGTCCCAGTTACATCCAACAACAAATTTTTACCAAAATAATCAGTGTTTTCCGCTTCATCTAATATAAATTATGGCTTATAATTTATATTCAATATCCTAACCAATTTCTTGTAATGAAATAAACATCATCAAAACTCACACAAAGCAGATAAATGATGATGTCTCAAACTAAAACTATTGTATCAGGATGTGACTGAAACTGATCGTCTCTTGTTCTACCAAACAAAACTGTGCTAAGCATGACACTGCATCCCTTTCATTGATTCTTTTAGTGTAAATAACATGAATACATAGCTCACCTAGTCTGAAGACGAGTGATGTTTGACAGCAGCGCCACATTTTACGGAGACGAAACTCATCTTGATCCTGCTTCTTTAGCCTCTGCTCTGTCTATGCTATATGGACACGTCCTAACACTTGGAACTCCTCAACAAGCTTCCTAGTTATTTAGTGCAACCTGCTCACCGTACATCATGGCAGTGCTGCAGCCAAAAGGCTTTGGCTTGATTTGGATGCAAATCTATTTAGGTCAGGTTATCTGAGGTGATGAGGTAAACGCGGTTTAAATGAGGAGATGCTTACAGCAACACATTCAGTGTAAACCTTCAAACACATTTGGAATTTGTCGACTTCGTTCGTCTTTCTTCGATCATCTCACCTGCACTCGGACCTCGGGGAGGTTCACCTTCATGGCCAGCTCCTCTCGGCTGTACACGTCCGGGTAGTGGGACTTCTCAAAGGCCCGCTCCAGCTCGTGCAGCTGGTAGGTGGTGAAGGTGGTGCGGTTGCGTCGGTGCTTCTTCTTGGGCTGATCGTCCTCGCACAGCTCCGGGGACTTGTCTTCGTCGCTCTCTGCACTCTTCCTCAGCTCGCCGAGTTCTTCATCACTCTTGTTTGCAAACAAGCTCGCGTCTGTTCAGGTAATGAGATCAACGAATCAGCAACGTGGGGCTCGCTTTGTGGATAATCAGCAGAAACACTGAGCAGCAATGTAAAAACTAAGGTGAAAAGTTGTTTTTAATATATATTTAAGTGGAGGTTGAACAGCTAACTGTGCAGCAGAGCATCAATCTGATATCTCCAACAACAGATCAGTGATGAAAGCAGTGAGCCTCAGAATAGTTGTCCCCAGTTTTTCTTTTCTTCTTTCTCTAAAAGATGAACAGCACTTAAATATATATTTGAAAATATATTCCATAGTTTCTTTCACTCTAGTATAATTTAAAGCACAAAATAAGTTGGGCATGCCCACAAATCTGGTGTGAAGGTTCACAACCTCCTCAGACCCCATCGTTTCTCAGCCTTCCTCACTCCTTCTTCTTTGCACGTCATCTTCAACAATTACAATAAAGCACATTAAAAATAACAAAAGGTGCAGCACGGTGACAAGAGGAATGTTTCAACTATTTAGCCTACCGGTGCTCATAATTAATACCGTAATTAAATTAAAGAAAGTACAAGGATGAACCTCCCCAATCAGATCAGTTGCTCCCAAGCAGCAACACAGGGAAGTTACTGACTGCCAAGACTAAACCTGATCACAGAATGAAGGTTAATTATACATTCTTGTAAGATGTGCAAGTTCAGCAAATAAGTAGTACAGTAGTCCCTCGCTCATCGCGAGGGAGCTGTACCCTGAAGACCCATGATAAGTGAAAAATCGCAACGTAGGAATAGTAGTAAGTAGTAGTTTTATTTAGTGTATATATAGATATACAATACAATACATTGCAATACTGTACAACTTTATTTATGAAGCACTTTAAAACAACACCGTTGGCCAAA
>JBBPBX010016571.1:11618-28047 GCA_038048925.1 Garcialebias charrua | reverse complement strand
GATGGATGGATGGATGGATGGTGATGGATGGATGGATAGGTGGATGGATGGATGGATGGATAGGTGGATGGATGTATGGATGGATGGATGGATAGGTGAATGGATGGATGGATGGATGGATGTATGGATAGATGGATGGATGGATGGATAGGTGAATGGATGGATGGATGGATGGAGTGAACACACAGTAGCATTAGTTAAAAAACATTGCTAAGTTTCTAGCATGAACCAGGAGGTTGAAACTCACTCAGTGGATGTTTTAAATGTGTCTGATTTTGAGTTATTGGAGAATAACTTTGCTGCACATCATGCACAAATATTTTGTGTGAGTTTTTTTCATCCGTGCAAAACTTGAGAGACTATTTGATGCGAGTCTCAGCAAAGGTTTAAGGAAAAAATTAAAATAAAATACTTTGTCAATGTCAATTTATTTATAAAGCACATAAAAACAACAGAAGCTGACCAAAGTGCTTTAGAGTTTATAAAAACTTAAAGAGTAAAATGCATAGTGCCACTGAAACATAATAAAATTAACAATAAATACAACACGCATCAACAATAAAACAAGCTCAAAATGTGTTCTCAGACTCTGCGTGGATCAACATGATACACGATGAGCAGATGACACGAGAGTTAATTTAGACTTCTTTAGTCCCTGGAGGTGACCAGATGTGTTAAAGCAGTGATTAACATACCTAAAAAAAATATATGTATTTAATGAGGATTTTAAAACATAAATCATTGTTTTTACTTGTTTGAAGCAATAATGGAGTCGGTCAATCTTTCAGTAAATCAAAGCAACGTATTCAAAGCAAATAAATAAATAAAATAAAAACTCAACAAGCAGATAAGAATGATGCTTCATGATTTTTCTGAATAGTTTCTGTCCTCACGAAGTTTCTCTGTTATCGTAATTGAGCATAAATTAGTTAAGAAGGAGCAGTGTAGTTGTCAAGCTGCTTAGTTTTACCAGATGACAAAGTTAAGTCCTGCCGATCCTATTGGAGGTAAAAGCAGCTAACGTGTCAATGCACAGTGTCAGCTTAGTGGGGATGGGGGGGAGTCTGAGGGGGGAGTCAGGGAGGGTGAATTCATGTGACTAAAGATGCCCGTTATTGACTCTCTCTCTCTCTCACCCATCCAGCTTTCTCTTGCGATTGGCTCCTGTTCGTTTCGACCCTCCACAGTCCAGAGAACAGGATGTTTCCATGGCAACAGATAACCCAGGATGGACTTTGTTTATCTTGTTGAGTCTGCAGCAGCTGCTCCCTGTTTCAAGTTCAAGTTAGCCTGGCTTCCATTGAATGTACCAACATTTGACTCTTTGCTCACCATCAGTCATCACTTGATCTGTTTTTGTTGCAACATTAGTTAGAGTTGCACCTCAGAGAAGTGCAGGCCTTAGGGTTATCATTATTATTATTTTATTACGCTAAAATTATGAGTTATACCTGACAACAAACAATAACTCAACATCAAAACAATTTTGTAAAGGAAATTCATTTGAATGAATTAACCAAACACATTAAAGCAGTATCCATCTTAATTCAACTCAAAACCAATTCCATCTGTTTTCCGTCTTATTTTGATGCTGCTGATTAACTCTGTTTTATTAAGCTATGTATTATCCACTGTAGTCTTTGCCAGTCATCCCCAACACCAAGTGATAACAAATTGTGCAGGAGATTTGCCTAAATGTTTGACATTAAAGGTGCTATGTGTAACTTTCTGTAGAGCACAGAATTATTAATTAATTATTAATATTAGAAATATTTTCAACAGGCAAAGCATTCTGATCCCTCCCCCTCAGAGCCATATATGGCTCTGCCCCCCTTGCTCTGCTGAAATTCAAATTCAAGCTCTGTTTTTATTGGCTGATTCAAATTCAAGCTCTGTTTTTATTGGCTGGTTACAAACTCTGTTTTTATTGGCTGGTTAACGGCGGGTCACTCTGTGTTTTTAGTGTTTTTATAAATGCTGATAGAGAAGCAAGGGGACTATAGTTTTTTTCAGAGATTACTTTGTCTAACATCAGTCTGTCAGTAGATAGTGACAGAGTGAAGAAATATGTTAAAAATATATTGTTAGAAAAGTTACAGACTGCACTACAAAGTTACACAGTGCAGCTTTAACTGTTAGAGTCAACCTTTTCTGTCTGTTAGCAAAATATCTCATTAAACAGCAAACAGGTTTTAATCAAGCTCACACAAAGTAATGAATGAAACAAAATTATTACAGGGATATATATAAATTGGTTTTTTGTGTGTTAGTTTGTAATTTGCGTGAGGTGTCCCTGGTGAGGTGTTCCGGGCATGTCCCACCGGGAGGAGACCCAGAGGAAGACCCAGGATACGCTGGAGGGACTATGTTTCTCGGCTGGCCTGGGAACGCCTTGGGATTCCCCCAGAGGAGCTGCTCCAAGTGGCT
The DNA here is from genome assembly GCA_038048925.1 of Garcialebias charrua. Taxonomy (NCBI): domain Eukaryota; kingdom Metazoa; phylum Chordata; class Actinopteri; order Cyprinodontiformes; family Rivulidae; genus Garcialebias; species Garcialebias charrua. Next base: position 25,620 of record JBBPBX010016571.1, on the reverse strand, counting down.
GGGGAGAGGGAAGTCTGGGCCTCCCTACTTAGGCTGCTACCCCCGCGACCCGACCCCGGATAAGCGGAAGAAAATGGATGGATGGATATGTTTGTAATTTGATGATTACGATTAGGAGTTATTTTTATTATGTTTTTGTTGATGATTTTTTTGTTTGAGTTGACTGGTAGTAAAAGGGGGCAGATATAATAAGATTTTTTCTTCATTCTGCCACCCTTCATTTTATTTCTTAATATTGTATACTCACATTTGTGATTGTTTTTCTGTGTTATATTTGGGCAGCACGGTGGCACAACTGGTAGAGCTGCTGCCTCTCAGCGAGCAGGTCCCCGGTTCAAATCCCGGTCCGGGGGCCTTTCTGGGTGGAGTTTGCATGTTCTCTCCGTGCATGCGTGGGTTTTCTCCGGGTGCTCCGGTTTCCTCCCACAGTCCAAAAACATGCATGTTAGGCTGATTGGTAACTCTAAATTGACCCTGGGTGTGAGTGAGACAGGTCCCTCTTGTAAATGAGTCCCCGTGGCTCAACGAGGCTAGCCTGTATAAATAAAGGTTGAATGAATGAATATTTTAAAATGAATAAATTTAATAAAATAAAAAATAAAAAAAATGGATGTACATCTACAACCGATTAACTTTTGAAGTCATTCTGATTCAAGATGGCCACCAAAGCTAATGAAACTTAGTAAACTCGGTCAGTTTTGCAGACACTGAACTAAAATTGTGTGTGGTAGTGGCTGATGGTTGTTTTCATTATGCAGCCTAAGCACAAACAGACTGTGTGAGATCTCCTGATACAATGCTTTTTGTGAGATTTGACAAGAAAATGTTAAAACTCGTAAATCAATCTTAATTTAAAGCTCTGGCATGAAAGGGAGGAAGCAAAGTGTTTTGCTTTAAGGTACGTTCGACCTTTTTACTATAAAATGCAACAATTAAATAAATGTTACATTTGAATACAGCTATCAGGGGGGGGGGGGGATTGTAAAATGAATTCTAGTAATGTAGTCTAAAATTCTATTTAATATTTATTTTTAACAGAACAGTCCATACCCAGGTTCACTTCAATATTTCCATCCGCAGGGCAGGGTAAAGGGGCCAGAATGTTATTTTATTAAACGTGAATAATTTGATGTACAAGTCGGTTGTTACAGATGCAGGCCAAGAGACAGACAGCTGCTCTTAAGCTCATTTTGATAATTGAATTACATCTGCCTACCAACAGGTAAACATTCACGCCAAGTGTAGTCTCATTTGTACACTGATGTAATGACCATCACACAGCTATGAAGGCTCTACGGGACAGATCTGGTTGGCAGGCCACAGACTGATGAAGTCCTCTGGATGGAGGACGAAACGTCTCTCACTTAAAGAAATTACATGATTTAACCTTTTTTGTTATCATCTACCTGGATGATTGAGATTACAAACCTTTTTATCACGCAGTTTATGCTTTTTTCCTCACGGCTGAGTTTCTCTTGGAATACGATGAATTTGACTTAACGCAGCGTAAGCATGCACTTTAACTTTTTGTTTCACACACCTAAAGCAGCTGAGCCTGATCTGTACAGAGGTTTCATCCACTGGCTCTAAAACAACAAAGATTTCCGCTTCAGGGGAGATTTCAGAGTTGAAATATTTCATAAACCTTCTGGTAATTCATTCAAATCAACAAAAAATGACAGCACAAACTGTGGTGACAAAATACCAGGGAAGCAAAGAAGCTCCAGAGCTCGTGGGCTCTCTGCTACACCTGACCACCTCACACTGTTCAAATCAAACACCTGCATGATCTGAAAAACAAAAATGGTCTTGATCAAATCATTGTTCTGTGATCAGAGCAGAGAGCGCATGTCTAATGTCTTGAAGAGGATTCAGTCATGAAACTGCAGATCAGAAGTCTGAGATGTTGGACACATATATTCAGTATTGTGCAGAAAGATTTAAACCACCTTCTTTTTCTTTATACTTTGTTTTGAGGGAGCCAAACTTATTTAGTGAGCTTTAAAGCAGCATCACAGCCTGGTTTCATACAAAACAACTTGCCCGTAGACTAGTGAGGGGAAAAGAAGCTCTTCAGCAAAATCTGAATTTACTCATTTCCACAAAGCTTGTGTTTTTGCTAATGCATCAAAAATATATAGAAGTGAGTGAAGTGCGGGAAAGAAGGCCGAACAGAAATGGCAATTTCTGACGACACAGTTGTTTATTGTCAAGCTAGAACAGTTGCTAAGGTTTTCCAGCTTTTCCAGTGTGCATTCGACATCCTCCAGTCAGATTTGTCCAAACTGGTGCTAAATGCTGATAAAACCAACCAGGAAGTTGATAAAGTTCTTCCTTCTAGCTCATCTGTGAGTGGTCTAATGAGTTTGTCGGTTCTTATAAATTCTTGGGTATTTTAGTCAATTTGCGTCTCTCTCGTAGGCCTCCTGTCGAAAACTTGGTAAAATTTTTGAAAAAGAAAAACATCCAGATGACCTGACTGGTGGATTTTATACCTGGATTATTGAGTATGAACTTTGGTGAAAGTAAAACTGTTTTTAAAAAAAAAATTAGATTCTGTTTTAACTGAATGCTAGGAAACACCTTGTAACAGCGACTTTCCTTCCCCCCCCATTGACTATACTGTACGCTGACATTATCTACATGAACGCTCCTGTAAGCACCCTGCAGATGTTGGATGTTGTCTATCACGGTGCACTAAGATTCATAACTGTGATTATCGTACCCATCACTGCACCCACTGGTTAACTGGACATCATTAAAGGGGACCTCAGATGTATTTTTTAAATTTTTATGGTATTTCTGTGGGATATCCAGACCCTATTCCTTCAATTTAATGCACAAAATAATTATTAGATAATCAATTATACCCTTTTTAATTCTGCCATTTTTAACTTTCGTTTTGAACGACCGGTTTCTTGAAGTCCACGCCCTTCAACGATCTGTTCACGCCCTCTGTAACAGCCAGTATCTGTAATGTGTTGTTGTTTTAAAATTAGCTCTTTTTTTATTACTCATTTGACTTACTGTTAGTGTTAGCTTAAGATAACTTACCGAAACCCGTCTGAGCGCGCCGCAGTTTGCTGCTCCTTTTAGCATTAGACCACCCGAATCCGAAGCTAATGTTAGCTTGTTCCTCTTCCGGTTTTCGCCAGCTCCGCTCGTGAAGCACGCGGAGATTTTGGGAGTTATCGCTGTTCCAGTGAAGACAACACAAAGTTCACCAAGTGTCTCCCGTAAATTAATCTGTAAGGAGAAGGTCCTCTTGCTGCGAGCCTGCTGCGAGGCTGCTGCAAGGCTGTACAGTTGAAGCTCCGCTCCATCGCGCCGGAAGAGGGTCCCGTCGAACCCGGTCCTTCCGCCTGTGGTCCGCTCGTTTAATTTTTGCCGGCTGCGCGTTGGCAGCGATCGCAAATACACTAAAAATTGAACTAAAACATAAAAATAACAATTATACTTTATTTATAAAGCCATTTAAAAAAACACAGCTGCAACAAAGTGCTGTACACATGAAATTAAGAACATATCACTGGTTAACTGGACATCATTAACCTCACGCAGACTCTTCCACTGGTACATTTTCATCTTTAAATCACTTCTTGGTCTGCTGCCTTCATACATCTCCTCCTACATGTCACTTTGTGAGTGCAGCTACAGCGTGCGCTCTCAGGACATTATTACCTGCAGTGTCCCCTCAGTGCTCTGCTCCTGTTTCCTGGAACACCTTGCAAAAAGATCTGAAGTTGTCGACTTTGACCTCTCCAACGAGATTTTAAACAATTAAGTTCATGGAAAAAAACAACACAGACGTCCCTGCTTCTAATATTTTACATCGCTTTATAATGTAGCTGTTTTTGTTTCGTTTTTATATAATTTCTTCCATTTACTTTTCATTTAATGATTGTCTACTGTTGTCATCTATGTTAGTTTAAAACGGGTCTCTCTTGTAAACGAGTCATTGAGGCTCAATGAAACCAACCTGTAGGTTGGTCTCATTGAAGGTTGAATGATTTTCTTTAACATCAGAAAAACCTAAATAATTTTTTTTTACTTTTAATAATAAATAAATAAAGTGCTATGTGTTTTCATCATTGTATGTTCCCTTACAAAGGTGAAATTGGCTCACTGCATTTAACCCAATGCACCTGGGATGCACCCAGGTGGAGCAGTGGGCAGCTATGTAGGCGCCCGTGGCGCAACTCGAGATTAGGAGTCCTGCTCAGAGACACAAGATGCGCGATGACCGGGGATCAAACCCAGGGTCGAGTCGGCTGCCCTGCCCCCAACACCATCTCAACCCCTAGGTGTATCAATATAAATTGGTACCAATCAACCAGTGGTTGTCCAGGTTTTCAAGCTCTTTGAGAAGTTTATACAGGTGGTCCCCGACTTACGAGCACTCCTACGAGGTTCCGGACTTACGAGCTGGCGAACGATCAGTAAATTTGTAAAGAACATACAAAAAATACAGCACTTTTATGTGTTTTTAGATGAAAGTGTGTTAGCTAACCGTTTGGAAACAAGTTTCTGAGCATGTTTATGAACTAGTATGAACATTTGTGATGAAAAACGAGTGTTCGTAGTAGCGCTAGCATAAATTTTCCGACTTACGACAGAAAATCCGGACTCACGTGTTTCGTGTTCCGACGTACGAGATTTCGTCTTACGAGATAGTCGTAGGAACGGAACTGCTCGTAAGTCGGGGACCACCTGTATTTGGATTTTCTGATAACACCTGACAATGATGCTATACATTATTGTAAAGTTTGTGCTTAAAAAAAAAATGAGGAAAGTGGACAAGTAGAGGACAAAAGAAGTGTCAATCATAAGAAAAACAATCTACAGCAAACAAATGGTTTTTGAAAGTTATCTTTTACAATTGTGGAAAAAAATCAAGTTTTAACAATAAGTAACAAGTTTTCAGTCTTCTTTAATCTTCTGGTATAAAAAAAAGTTATTCGGGTCATCTAAGACAAACTTTAAAACATAAAAACATTTGACCAATAAAAAAAAAATGCAGGAAAGTTTAGCTCATTGGAAACAAAATACAGTACAATGCAAGTGAGGGGTAACTCAAAGACTTGTGCCCACACTTTTTAAAACGTTCCCTTTGGGACTTGTGCTGGGTTAGCTTGCAAGGAAAATGATCACCAGTAGCTGCAATCCACTCAGGTCCACAAAAGCACCCGGTTCCACGCGGTTGGAATTTTGCCTTTAATGACTTGTACCTGCAGGTAAACAGCCCAGAGCGGAGCTGCTACTTAAAAGCTGGAGCCTTCAAGGAAGAGCATCTCATGTCTGATAGCTAAATTGGCTCAGGCAGGAGGTTTATGACTTCATCTGAACCGACTGAAATCTACTTAAACCACACCTAGATAATGGTCAAACCATTCATTTACACACTGCTGCACATGCTGCCAGGTGCAGCCGCAGCACGGGCTAAACTTGGACTGGAGCAAACACTTACAGAAAGCTGCTCGTGTATTTACGTACAGCAATGTGAGATCATGAGCCCAAAAGCATGCACCGTATATACAGTCTGCAGCGGCTGAAAGAGCTTGTGCAACAAGAAAGTTAAGACAGTTTTATTTTTAAGTTGAAATTTTAAGCAACACTATGGATTAATTCTAAACTCAGCTTAGATTTTATTACCTGCGTGCATTGCCTGTTTTTTTTTATTACTAAATGAGTGTTGCAGTCAAAAATATCTGGGGGCATGAGAGCTTTAGGGGTACAGAGGAGGCGGCTGTACGTTTTCCTGCAACCTCTCTCCTTGGAAACAGCTGAAAGGAACAGGTGAAAGGTCATAGTTTGGTTAAAAACCTGCTGCCACTTCAGCAGATTAGCTGTTTTCTAAGTCTTAGTAGAAAGCGCACCTGAAGGAATTAGAGCCTCCAAGAAAAGCATCTCAGCACACTCCTCGACATATGGGTGCAGGCTTTGTCCCGTTATCCTTCTACACTAGTGCACAAACCAGAGCGGAGGGAACGTCCAGCGATGCTGATGCTGCAAAGGAACCACATTGTTGTTTTTTGTCTTTCGACATATATTCATCCTAAATCCCTGCAGAAAATTGCTGCTCATCCCATTAGAGGCTTCAGACAAACACGGAGCAGATTGAACAAATTGTTGTGGACCTTTGCTCTGACTGTCTAATAACAAGAGCCGGAGGCTCAGGCTGCAATTTGTGCTCCGTCTCTGGGGGTACCGATAAACACCGGGCTTACGCAGGCTTATGTCAAATGACATCTTTAATTTAGGCTTGTGACATGAAAACAATCCTAGGAAGAGGCTTCATTTTGTGCTGTGATTTAAAGTAAAAATATATTGTAGCATTACTAAATAAAATAAAATAAAAACACATTTTTAAACTGCCAAAAATAAAATACAGCTGAACAATGTGTGTATTGTAGTAAATAAAATGTTTTTTTCAGGCACTAAATAGTTTAGGACCCACAAAAAAAAATGGTCCAAGACGTCCCAGGAGGATGCTGGATCACACAAATCACTCAAATAATCTTAATATAAACAAGCAAAGAGAAAATATTAAACACGATATTTTCCCTTCATACCAGGAATTAAATCCGGATGAATTGAATCAAAGTCTGCCAAGCAGGTTCTGCTGACAAAAATATGCAATTGGTTATTTTGTGTTAGAAAAGACACATACAACCCTAAAGATGACCTTTTCTGAGAACAGTGTCCTCCAAAAAGATGCTTTTTTTTTTTTAGAAAAAACAATCAGTTTGCAACATCCCTGCATTTATGCACATGTAAAAGTGTCGTATTACTCTGCGGTGCGCCATAAAAATGTCTTGTTCCTTTGCTTTCTATGTTTTCTGTCCTGTGTGTTTTTCTTTTCACTAAATATATTTAATACCTAAATTGTGTGTGGTAGTAGCTGAGAGTGACATAGTCCAAGCAGCAATATATTGCAATAAATCTTGCAATATTGCACGTGAATCAACCCACAGTCCAGTTACGGCACAGAAAGTGTCTGTGACCATGCATCAGTCTGAATCGTGTAGGCGTTTGTTGTTTTGCTGATGTGCCGACCAAAAACAAAAGTCTGACACATGTTTGGCCTCAGGTATTCTTCTCTCTGGTTCCACAGGATGACCAGAGTCCAATAGTCAGTTTATTCATTTACTGAATTAAAAGTCTGTTTATCCTTCAGGGGAAACTTTTTCCTCCAACATATGTTCAATTCATGTTTGTTCAGGCCCAACAAGAGCGGGCTCTTCCTTCCCACAGTTTGAAGAAAAATCCTCTAGCTTCTAGATCCAGACGCGATTCCTTCTCGATGCTTCGCCTCTGGTCGAGGGCTCCGTTTAACCATCTCCTGTTCGAGTTTCTCTCTCAGTTTGGAAAAGCCTGGTCTCCTGCGAGGTTCCTGCTCCCAGCAGAGCCTCATGAGGGTGTAAACCTCCGCAGGACAGTCGTCTGGAGCCTCCATCCGATAACCTCGCCCCACATTCTCCTTCACGTCCATCAAAGACTACAAGAACAGAACAAATAGGATAAATCAACAATCTAACATTTTAAGTTAACTGTTTTTTGTTGTCGTTTTTTTTAGCAATAATTTACCATACTATTAAAACTCACTGGTAAGTGTGTGTTATGATTAATTTGGTCACATTTTAATATATATTTTTAACAAGGGTTGTTGAGTCTGTAAAGCCACACTTTATCTTCTTGGTGGGATGTTTAGTTTCTAAACCACCAGGAAACATATTAAAGTCTGAACATACTGTACAGTGGTGCTTGACAGTTTGTGAACCCTCAATTTTTTTATATTTCTGCCTAAATGTGACCTAAACATATTCAGATTTTCGAACAAGTCCTCAAAGTAGATAAAGCGAGCCCAGTTAAACAAATGAGACAAAAATATTATACTTGGTCATTTATTTATTGAGGAAAATTATCCAATATAAAAACTGTAGGACTAGTGTGAAAATCTGATGTTTTAGGTCAAATTTATGCAGAAATATGGAAAAGGGTTCACAAACTTTTAAGCACCACTGTAACAAGGTTGAGTCAGGTCCTCTGGACGGACTCGTCTTTGTAGAAACGTTTAATCTTTTGTCCAAAAGACTTCTTGTTTACTTTGGAAGAAGTCTTTTGGACAAAAGACAAAATGTTTCAACAAAGAAGAATCCGTCCAGAGGACCTGACTCAACCTTGTTAGGTTTATCTACTTGGATTATCAAGCATGCAATCAGGTCATTAAAGGCTGAAGTTTGTTTGAGGGGAATGCCTTAAATAAATTAACCATGCCTAACAAGCGGTGTTGAATAGTTAATCACCTGCATTTAAAAAGACACCAAATAAAGCAGAGTGCAAACAGACCAAAAGAGGACATGTGGTCCCAACTGTCCCATCAATTAATGTAACCTGATCCTGATGGTCCAGGAACCTCAAGGATCAGTAACACACAGATTACCTGAGACACCACTGAGACCAGCAGAGATGTCCACTTCTCTTTGTATTACTGCCAACATGATCAAGACCTGATCTGAATTCATCTTCTTCTAACTTTGTTTAACCCACTACCCCCACAGTTTTAGCAACAACAACAAAAATAAAACAACAAGAACATCCTCTCACTCTCAGGGTCTAATAACTTCAAAACTGCTTTTTTACCAGGTCTTAAAGATGAATAACATAATACTATAAAACACAATTGTTGGCTGTGGAGGCCATCTTGAATGAGGTTGGCTCCACATGTTAATCAGCTTTAAATATACATCCATTGATTACTTCCTGAAAGCTACATTAAGATCTGCCCCATGGTTCAGGAGACACTGTGCCAACAGACAGGCAGATTAACCCATGAACACAAACACACACAAATATATCAGCTGCCTTTCTCCTTTTGGCAGCGGATGATAACCAAGCTAAAATGCTGAAGCACGGTGTAAGAAAACCAAAGAATAACTTGTACAACCACCTTTAAACATCAGAAAATTCACATACCGTAATCATGTAATGCCTTATGAAGCTCTTATATCAAGTTGGAATAGTTTCAACTCATTGATTTGTTTTTTAGGCCTTGTTTATGTGCAGCTCTATAGTATAGATGTAGTATAGGTAGTCCCCAACTTAAAGGTGCAGTCTGCAGTTTCTGTAGTGCAGTCTGTACGTTTTCTAAAAATATATTTTTAACATATTTCTTCACTTTGTCACAGACTGATGTTAGACAAAGTAATCTTTGAAAAAAACTATAGTCCCCTTGCTTCTCCAGGTGTTACTAAAAGCATTTCTAAAAAGCCACAGTGACCCGCCGTTAACCAGCCAATAAAAACAGAGCTTGAATTTGAATCAGCCAATAAAAACAGAGCTTGAATTTGAATTTCAGCAGAGCAAGGGGGAGCAGAGCCATATATGGCTCTGAGGGGGAGGGGCCAGAATGCTTTGCCTGTTGAAAATTTTTCTAAGTGCTGCGTTCTACAGAAACTGCAGACTGCACCTTTAAGAGCACATCGACTTACGAAGTTCCGGACTTACGAGCTGACTAATGAACAGTAAAGTTGTACAGAACATACAGAAAATACAGCACTGGTATGTGTTTTTAGATGAAAGTGTGTTAGCTAACCGTTTGTAAACAAAGTTCTGTGCATGTTTATGAACTAGTATGTACGTTTGTGTTGAAAAACGTGTGTTTGTAGTAGCGCTAGCATACATTTTCCGACTTACGACCAAAAATCCGGACTTACGAGCGACACGTGTTTCGGGTTCCGACATACGAGATTTCGTGTTACGAGCACCTCGTAGGAACGGAACTTGCTCGTAAGTCAGGGACTACCTGTATATATTTATCTATATATAGTCAGAGTGACGTCTGCAACACTTCTACATTTTCTTTCCTCTGTTGAAGTTTGTTTGAAAGGATTACCTGATGACTGACCTGATTTGGACCAAACGTCTGCCGTCTAAAGAAACGCAGCACGTTTAACATTTTGAAGGTTTAAACACATTTTTACTTTCCAAGCGACTGATTTGTCGAGATTGAGGCTCTCACATGTCCTACTGCGTTGCTGTTCACACATGCCTCTAGAGGAGGTGCAACATACCATCTTAGGGTACGGCTGGCGACCGTATGAGAAGATCTCCCACAGGAGGACACCAAAGCTCCAAACGTCCGACTTTGTTGAGAATTTCTGCAGGATGGGATTAAGCAGATGAAATATTAATAAGTATGATCAGTCTGTTGGTTGTACTTCAAACAAGTGTAGCGCACATTATACGCCCATCAACAACTTATTATATAGCCACACAGCAATCTTTAGCATTGACCCAGACAGGCTAAAACCATGTGTAAACTTTGACCTTGATTTGAGACCTTGACTTGATGAAAAGTGTATGAGATGATGCAATGTGAAGTTTCACTAAATTATCTTAAGTGGATCAGGAATCTGGAGCGGGACATGAGAAAGTTCACAGATGATACCATAATACTTCTGCCTTTATTCGGGTGTATTAAAAATATAAATAATGAAATGGGTGGGAGGAAAAGAAAGGTGGCATATTTTCTTTTTGAAACGCACCTCTTTCTTCAGAGCTTCGGGAGCGGTCCATTTAACGGGCAACTTGGCTTTGTCCGACTCCTTGAAGTCCACTTTGGTCAGGCCAAAGTCGCTGACTTTGGCCACGCTGTTGTCAGAAACCAAAACGTTTCGAGCCGCCAGGTCTCTGTGGACCAGCTTCTTGGACTCCAGGTACTCCATCCCTTCGCACACGTCACTGAGCACAGACACGCAGGCCGAGGCCCACGGTGTTCATTCTACGTGCTCTTGTTAAATGTGCTGCACACAGCCATTACAATGAGACTCACAGAGCGAAGCGGAGCAGCTGAACGGAGTTGATGACTGAACGACCTCTTGTCCTGAGAAAATTACCCAGGTTGCCCTGCAACACCCAAACAGGTCAGCTTCAAAGTAGATCAAATACGATTTGAAGGCAAAAACAACTATTTTTCATTTAATTGGAGATAAAATGAAATTAGGCTGATTTTTGGCACCACCACATTTTCCTAATTTATTTAATTATTAAAGCTGCTATATGTAACTTTTCTAACAATATATTTTTAACATATTTCTTCACTCTGTCACTAGATTGATGTTAGAGAGGTAATCTCTGAAAAAAACAAAAAAAAAATATTGTCCCCTTGCTTCTCCAGGTGGTAAATAAGCATTTCTAAAAAGAAAAAGTGACCCGCCATTTTCCAGCCAATAAAAACAAAGTTTGTAACCAGCCAATAAAAACCGAGCTTGAATTCGAATCAGCCAATAAAAACAGAGCTTGAATTTGAATTTTAACAGACCACAAGGGGGCAGTGCCATATATGGCTCTGAGGGGGAGGGATCAGAATGCTTTGCTTGTTGAAATTTTTTCTAAGTGCTGATGTTCTACAGAAACTGCAGACTCCACCTTTAACAGACATAATGATATTGCATGAGACTGCACATAAAATTAATTTTAAAGTTTGACTTAAATGGCTATAACCATCACTTCTCAACATAAGATGATCTTAGTTTCAAACTCTGGTATGAAAAGCAGCAGGTGATATGAATTCCTGGGCTGTTTTCTAGATCTTACTTTTCTACATTACCGGTACCTGATAATGTAAGTGTACTTCTTATTTAAAACGCTTCAGATAATTACCTTGGTCATGAGCTCTGTGACGATGTGGAGCCCTTTGTGAAGGATGACGCCCAACAACCGAACCAAGTTTTTGTGCTGCAGCTTCCTGAGCAGAAAACCACAAAGTCAAGGTTAAGAGCAAGAAAAACTAAACGAATCAAACAAACAGTCTAATTATACATTCAAGCTTGTTTGTTTATTTTACTTTCAGCAAGCTATCTGTAAGAGTATGTTAGACTGTTGGTGTTTCAGATTTCAGGACTCACGTCATGACTGCAGTCTCCTGCAGGAAGGCCTGAGCCGTCACATCACATTTAATGATCTTCACCGCCACCTTTTGGCCCATGTACTCCCCCTGATAAACAGCTGAAGAGCGGAGAGACGCAGATGGTGTTTATCCAGCAAATCACTCTTCCACGTGCCTCCAAATGCACTTCTTGTGCCGACACTTTTATATTAGACAGCAGCAGAAGGTTTGAGTGCAACTGACCAAGAATAATACAGTACTGTGCATTTGAAGGTCAAATGAAAAATATTTGATCACCTCTTCATCTTTCTTCTTCTACTTTTGGCTTTTCCCTCTTCAGGGTGTCTCCAAAGTGAGTCATCCTCCTCCATCTTACTCTGTCCTCTGCATCCTCTGTCTTCACTCCAGCTACCTCCATGTCCTCTCTAACTGCATCCATATATCTCCTCTTTGTCTTTTCCCTGGCAGCTGCATTTCTAACCTCCTTCTACCAATATACCCACTGTCCCTCCTCTGGACATGTCCAAACCATCTCAGTCTAGCCTCCCTAACTTTATCTCCCAAAGGCATTTCTCCCAAAAGTACTTGATCACCTTAAACAAGATTACTGTAATATGTTTATGTTCTATACTTTCTAAAGATGTTGCCAGTTTAAAGTGCTGCCTTTTCTCCATTTAGTCATTTTGAAATCATAAAAGATTAAACCAACTGTGGTCTTTGTTAACAGAGTAAAAGTTCGAGGGGGAGGACGGACTAAACTGTTTAAATAAGGTAACATGAAAACTAAACTTACCGCCATACTCCCCTTCTCCTATATTTTCCCCCAGGGTGAGTTTTGTGATGTCCAGCAGCCACCCAGCTGGAGAAAACAGATACATGATGAATACTCATCTTCACTGTCTTTGTTGTAACGTCATCGTTTTAGGCCGAACCAAAGAACAAAGATGCCCAGAAATCGACTCTGAGCTTACTTTTGGAGAGCTCCACCTCAGCCGACTTGGTGCCTTGTTTCTTTTTGGGCTTCATAAGAGTTGTAACAAAAGAGTCATTGTTTTTGGAGTAGAACTGCAAAGAAACAACTTCATTTTAGTAGATGATTCGACTTTAAACACTTATCTTTTGACAAAGAAAGCACAGAGGGAGTCTGTGCTAGCATAAATGATCGTACAGGTAGTCCCCGATTTACGAGCGCTCTGATCTGCGAGGTTCCAGACTTACGAGCTGCGAATTTTTGGAAAAAACGAAAAAAATACTGAGTTTTCATGTGTTTTTTCACCACAGTTAGTTAGTTAAGCATATGAACACACGTTTCCGATCATTTTTATGCACTCATAAGCAGTTTTTGGATGAAAATAGAGTGTTTTTAGTCGCGCTAGCGAAAACCGTTCCAATTTACGAGCGAAATTCCGGATTTACGAGAGAAATGGCGGCCGTTCCGAAATACGAGATTTCCGGTTTACGAGCGCCTCGTTGTAACGGATCTCGCTCGTAAATCGGGGACTACCTGTACTCAACATTTTGAGGAAATCATGAAACTCAGTTTCTGCGTGAGCTCAGTTATTGGACAAATGTATCCAGCCCCGTTCTCACTGTCCACTATCCACCCTCTGTAACAACCACAGGGTGAATGGACCGTTCCTCTGACAGCAGTGACTCAGGCACAAAAACATCCTGTATGTGGTTTGTTGATAAGCTGCGACTGAGTGACAGCTGCTATTTCTAGACTATCTACAAACTGTTTCTAGGCTTCCTCACACACACAGACCAAACACAGATGGACCATAAAAGGACAGAAATATCTAGTTTTATTTTAAAATGGACCAGTTTCCTATGCCGTCAGCTACATCATTGGGAAAAAAAAAAAACACGTCATTTCTCTTTTATCAGAGACCACCGAGGTGTTCCACAGAACGCAACAGGAAGTCCTTCCTCCCTGTGGCTATCAAACGTTTCTACTCCTCTCCTTTCTGCACATCGGACAATAAAATTAATCCTGCACTACAATAAACACTTTAATGTTTCTGCCTGCACCTGACCTGTTTTAGAACTTAATTGATGGTATTTCTATATTCTCTGTTATATTTTTATATTCTCTTTTCTTCTTTTTTATAT
>JBBPBX010016571.1:0-11531 GCA_038048925.1 Garcialebias charrua | reverse complement strand
TATATATATATATATATACACACACACAGGTGGTCCCCGACTTACAAGCGAGTTCTGTTCGTACGAGGTGCTCGTAACACGAAATCTCGTATGTCGGAACCCGAAACACGTGTCGCTCGTAAGTCCGGATTTTCAGTCGTAAGTCGGAAAATGTATGCTAGCGCTACTACGAACACCCATTTTTCAACACAAACGTACATACTAGTTCATAAACATGCACAGAACTTTGTTTACAAACTGTTAGCTATCACACTTTCATCTAAAATTACATACCAGTGCTGTATTTTCTGTATTTTCTGTAGGTTCTGTACAACTTTACTGTTCGTTAGTCAGCTCGTAAGTCCGGAACCTCGTGTCGATGTGCTCGTAAGTCGGGGACCACCTGTATCTTGTGCGATTTCTTGTGTATGTTCCTTTGCATTGAAACTCTGGCACAACAATTTCCTGCGGGATCAATAAAGTTTTATCTTATCGTCAATTCAGTGGGAATGTACCATATTTTGATTGATTTGTTGTGATCCTAATTTTTTTTCTTTCTACAAAAACTGAAAAGTGAGGGCTGATTTCTCCACAGTATTCTAATTTTTTGAAATCCTGTTTTCGTGGGTTTCATGAGCTGGAAGCCCAAATTATGTAAAAGTAAACAAAAACAAAAATACTTTAAATTGTTTAAATTGTGGGCCCTGAATCTATCATCGATTAAAGATTAACATTTTGAATGGAATTATGGAAGTTAAACAACTTTTCTGTGATATTCTAATTTTTTGGAAAGGGTCACGTAGTTCAAGTTCAAGTCAATTTTATTGTCGTTCGCATCACATGTGGTACATGAGGTGGAATGAAATTATGTACTCAGGATCCCAGTTACACCCAGCAATAGCAAAAATATAAAGGGTATAAATGGGAAAAAATATAAAGTGTATAATAAAACAGTATAGCAGGATCTAATATATAAACCAAGATAAACGCTAAACGAACGCCAAACGGTACACTAAAAGATCCAAGATATACACTAAACACTAATAATGTAAAACAGTACGGTGTAACAACATCAGCCTGAACAGGAGTCTGTGTGAGCAGATGGAGACAAACGAATACAGCAGCATGAGATCAGCAGCACAGACAAGTCACACATCACCAATCAAAGTGGCATTGCTGTGATTAATAATAATAATTTAAAAAAATTCCAAAGACAGACTTCTTAAACACTCCACCCCTCATTAATCAGTACTGTATACTGGTGAAAGTGGTGAACAGTGTGGTTTAGTTAAACACTTTGCTCGATTTAATCTGTAAAAGTGATGTTTCCAGTTAGGCCTCTTACCTCAATCATATCGATGAGGTTGTAGAAAAACTGTTTGTAGTCGATGGTCAGCTTGTTGTCCTGGTAGATCACGCGGTAATGAAAGACCTCTCCAGAGAAGCTGACACACAGGACGTAGTCACCCGGATGGCGGATACTCTCTCGCACCAGGAACAGGCCATCTTCAGCCGGTTGGAGCTTACTCACCGCCTCTGGACCGGAGATCTTCCCATGAAACCAGCTGGTGAAACACATCACAACATGACATGAACCCAGGAAGCTAATCAAAGAGAAGGCAAAAAACAAACAAGCAACTGGGAAATAAAGCAGAAAACAGATCATCCTGTCTTTGTGTGCCAGAGTTTCAAATAAAAGATCTCTCATGATCTGATGGGGCAAGATGCCTCTCAGCTACTACCACATCAGATTGTACTAACATCTGTCAAACTGCCTGAGGTATAGCCATTTTTGTGTTTGCTAAGGTTAGTTAGCTGGTTAGTTGTAGATGTGCATCCAATGATTACTTTCAAAGTTTTATTACCGTATTTTTCGGACTATAAGGCACAACATCAATGAACGGGTCTGTTTTCACAAACAAGGCGCATTAAGCAAAACAAAACAGTCTGATAAGTCAATCTTTATTCAACTCATTCACAATAACCTTCAACACTATTCAGTTGTACCACATAAATTTGGTTTGAGATCAGTAAGTACAACCAGAATTAATACATAAGGCACACCAGATTATAGAGCTTTAGAGCGTGACGTCACTGGTCCACTGCGTGGAGGCCGATGAGATAGAATTGAGTCGGATCCGCCATATTGACTGTCCTCAATATTAGCTGTCGAAAATAAGCATACAGAAGGTTGATTGATTCTGAAATAATGTATATTAATAATTTATGTAAAATTAAAGAGCCAAGAACAACGTACCTTCAACGTACAGTATTTACAATCCGGGGGCTTTAAAAATGTCCAATGGTCTATCCAGCTGTTCATAGATTGGACCAGCTCTCCCAGTGACTTGTAATTCTTAAAATTATTTGTGGTGTAAACACTGACACAGACCAGGTCTGCTAAAATGACTGGGAATGTCAGTGGAGGCAAATATTACTCCGGGTCTCTGCTCCTTTTATTTATTTATTTATTTCAAATGGGCGACATTTCCAATTTTACCGTTTTTTTTCCATGTAGTGTTTTTGTCATCTGGGAGAAGTTTATTAGGATATAGTCCACTTTGTTTTGCGCTGCTTTTCAGCATCGTGACGGAAGATACAGCGCGAAAACGATGGAAAATTACCTGTTTCTTTTATTTTTTTCGAGGACAGTAAAGATGGTGGTCGAGACAGGAACGCCCCGACACGTGCCCACCGCAGTGACGTACGTTCCAAAGCTCTATAAGGCTCACTGTCGAGTTTTGAGAAAATTAAAGGATTTTTAATTGCACCTTATAGTCTGAAAAATACGGTAAAACCTGTTTACTGTAGTGGTTTATGAAATGTTTTGCTAGTAGGCAAACACAAAGACCTGCGCAATTACACGATCTCCTGCCTTTCATGACTGATAAAGTGTCTCAAATATAAGCAGACACATAATGCAACTAATAACTGATAAATGGTCGAAGTAATGAACCCTTTAAAACCAACCAACTCTCCCACAAAGATATGAAGTGGTATGAGATTGTAAAAGACATAACCAAGCAGGAACACCTGTTTACTGACTCAAGACGAGCTGATGTTACATATTTGTGTGTCTAAATAAAGCTACTAGTGAACACATGAAACTGCTCCACATCTGGGGCCTCATGTATCAACCGTGCGTGCGCACAAAAACATTGCGCACGTCACTTTCCACGCAAAACCCCGTATGTAACAAAAATGAAATGAACGTGAATATCTGCGCATCCAAGTACATTTCCACGCCAGCTCCCCTGTTGGCGTACGCACGTTTCTGTGGTTATTGTTCCTTTGGCGACACTTACAGGTGATTCAGAGAAACTGAAGCCCCACAGTCTGTGGTTGACTTTAAGAGCGGCTTGAAGACCTTTCTTTTCAACCGAGCATACTCTACCTCCTCATGATTCTACTTTTGATCATAGCTGATACTGTTGTTGATTTTAATTGTTTCATTATTTGTTTCATTGACATTTAATTCTGTTGCACCTTGTAGCACTTTGAGATTTCCATTAATGAAAAGTGCGTTATAAATTGAATTCATTATTATTATTATTATTATTATTATTATTAACTGTTCATGATGTGAAAATGATTAATATTCCCACCAAACACACGATTAACAAGTATTACATCCACATGACGCAGTGAAATAAAGGACGCGCAAAGTTGTGCAAAGAATAAATTTAACAGGAACGGATTCATTCAGCCTTACTGGAGAATATAATAAATAGTGTAACACGCAGAGCATTTATTTATAAACAGATATAATTTTCTGATCTAGGATATGGCTTATCAGCCGTTTTCAGAAACAATCATTTTTCAGTTTGGCACTGCTGCGCTCTGGAGCAACATGGAGCCGTGCATCACGCGTGCACCTGCAGAAGCAGCGATCAAACTGTTCCCGAGCTTTCCTGAGGGAGCTGCAGGCCGATCAGGGCAGTCCAGTCCACACAAAGCCTGATCATATTTAATGGAATGTCTCATCCATATGATTCCAAAGGCTGAGTGGTCGCGCTTTGGAGCGCGCGCGCACCCACGCCGGTGTTACACGGCAGTGGAGGTGTTTAATAATCTGCGTTTATTGTAGATTTCTCCAAAATGACACGTGAAAGTACACCATATATAACTTGTAGGAGAGTAAAGGCTTCACAGACAAACAGATTGCGCACAATGTGGCGCGCGCAGCGTTTGGAGACTCCAACATCACGTCATGTCATGAAAACTCTCCACTGAGACGCAGAGACCCGTTTCTTCATATCATCTATTAAATAAACAAAGATCTATGTTCTACCAAACATCTAAGTTCCTCTGTGTTTACAGTAATTATGGTAATAAACCCGTGCGCAAAGTTAATATTTTCACTCAGAATGAATGGATGAGCTGGCGCACCAAAGCAGGGTGCGCGCACACACAAATACCGACACACAATCACTCGTTCTTTGTGTGATAAACACATTTTATTACTATTCTTACTTAGGATTTTTTCCTCACTCATATTATATTAAATTCATTATTTTCCTGAATCTAGAAATGATTTCTGATCGCGCAGGGATCAAACAAACATGTCCTTCACACATGCAGGAAGTAATTTGCATCTGTTTAACATATGTAAATGAAGGCGTGTCAGGGGAGGTGTCTCACGTGCGCTCAGTTCCACGTTGGTTGTGATGTACAAAAGGAATGTGCGTGGATTCCGGTGTACGCACAGTTTGATACATCTGGATTTTTTTGTGCGTACACACTTTTCTGGATTCGACCGTACGTCACTTTTCAGTAGGAAATCCACGCAAGTCTTTGTACATGAGGCCCCAGGTCTCCAGGTTAGAGTGAACAATCGACAGTTTTCTAAAAGTATGAGCCCAAGCAGTTTGATCACAAGTTACAAAGGTTGACCGCAGCAGCAGGGGATGCTCCACGACTCAGTCACAGTGCATGTGATCCAGGTTCAAACATGACAAAGTCCTAACATATAACAATGGTGCTTTGAGAAAAGGATGGAGGAGGCTTACGGCATGAAGCTGAGTCTGTGGTCGACACGGAGCGCTTCTCTCTCGCGCACATTGTTGGAGTTTATGAAGCCCTCTTCTCCTGTGGCGTTGTGTCTGGCCTTGTAAAATCCCTTCCTCTGAAGAAAAAGTTTATTTTTCAAATATATCTTTGTTAGAGATTATGAACACCTGGCTCTATGATGCTATAACATTTGTAAATAAGTCAAAAAGTACAGTTAAAATACCGTGCTTGTATCAACAATAGTGAGAACATGTCCTTTGCAGTATGCCAACTCTCCAGGTTTGGGTTTTCTGTTGTCGCACTTCGTTACACACTGAACACCTGCAGCCCAATTCATCTGACAGAGGAAAAACATAAAAAACATCACTTCTTCAATTTTAGTCAGGCTTTCAGCTTTTAAACAGTTGTGTGAAACAGCAGCATGTGACATCTGCTGGACTTTTCTTCAAAATTTCTAAAATTTCCCCAAGAATGTGGAAAATGAACCCGGAATTCTAAAGGTTTAGCTATATAAAGCTGATTAAAAGAATAACTTTGTTTTTCAAATAAATTGGGGTCTGATGAACAAAGATCATACAAAAAAAGAAGCTTGGGAAGATAACCAGAAACAAAAGTGTCTGAAACTGCATCAATGATTGTTGATCATCTCGAGTTCAGGAGCCGTTTTATGTCCGAGTGCTTTATCCGTCTGAGGAAAGTCAAAGCATTCCTCTGAAAATGAGTGGAAAATCATTCAAAGTCAAAAAAAAAAATAAAAAAAATTTGAAAATTTTAGAAAATCTGAAAAACCCCCAGTAAATTTTAACTCCTTTAAAATAAAACAAGGATCAAGACTGTAATCGTCAAGGTAAGCCCATTATGTTTGAACTACCGGTATATAGTTTTGTTTGAGCATTAGTACTGTAAATTTCTTGATGTTCCTTTTAAGATTGATGGTATTGAGATATGCAGGGTAAAGGAAATGAAGTTTTTGGGTGTAATTATCGATGATAGGTTGTCATGGAAACAACACATTAATTTAGTAAAAACTAAAATATCTAGGTCTATTGTAGTGCTATAGAGTTAGAGTCTAAAAAAGCTAAGTCTGGTCCTCTGGACATTCAAAAAATAAAACAAAACAAAGCAAAAAAAATGTAGAAACGTTTCGTCTTTCGTCCGAAAGAGTTAGAGATTTGCTAAATGATAAAGCACTGTATTTGTTATATAATACAATTATAGTCCCGCATTTAATTTACTGTATAGATGTAGGTCTATTGTAGTGCTATAGAGTTAGAGATTTGCTAAATGATAAAGCACTGTATTTGTTATATAATACAATTATAGTCCCACATTTAATTTACTGTATAGATGTTTGGGGTACAGCGTGTAAAACTATAACTAAGCCTATTTTTATTTTACAGAAAAGAGCTATAAGAATTATTACAAGAAAACATTACTACCATTCATCAAATGTTTTGTTTTGCAAATTGAAGTTGCTGAAGTTTTATGATTTGGTTGACTATAATATTATTTTAGTTTTGTACAAAGTTCAGAACTCTGCAATACCCTCAAATATCCAAAAGCTTTTTGTAAAAAGTAAAAGTACCTACAATCTTAAGAGAACATATATTTTTGTTATACCACAGCATAGAACTAGGTCTACTTTAATCCAGGGAATAGGTCTGTGGAATGGTTTGGAAAATTATACTAAAATACGACCGTACTAAAGCTCTAAAAAAGCTAAGTCTGGTCCTCTGGACATTCGCCAGACTTAGCTTTTTTAGATTTTTCTACCTGGATTATTGAGCATGCATCAGGATACTAAAACTGCAAAGTCAATGTCGATGTTCAAAAAAATTATTAAAACTAGATTTCTGAATAAATATTCATAAGTTGGTTTATATCCTAATTACCGTACTATATATGGTATAGTGTGATGAGTTATTTATCATGTTATTTTTTTATATGTGATTGTTGTTTGAATTGAGTGTTTGAATTAATTTTAAGAAGGGGCAGAATAAGATTTTTTTTTTCTTCTGCTTCCTTTCATTTCATGTAGGCTATTGTTTTGTTTTTCGTGGCTTTGTAAATAGTTTTTTTGTGGGTTTTTTAAATCTGAAATGAATAAATAATTTAAAATAAAATAAAAATAATATATTTTTGAATCTAATTACCAGATCCAGCTCAAATGTATTTTTTATGAGCACAAGTGAAGAAAGCAAGAGCTCTGAAAACAAGTATGACAAACAAATCACAATTAGCAACGAGCAGGAAATCGGATAAAACAGTTTGTCACAGTTTTAATATAACCTCCGCCCCCGGTCTCAGACGAGGGGCAGAAACTCAAGGACGTGAGTTCACAAAGTTTTGTTTTAAATACAAACTGGATTCCGAAAAAGTTGGGACACTACATGTAAACAAATTGTGAATAAAAACTGAATGCAATGATGTGGAGGTGGCAAATGTCAATACTTTATTCATAATAGAACATGAATGACAGATCAAAAGTTCAATCTGAGTAAATGTAACATTTTAAAGGAAAAATATGTTGATTCAAAATTTCACAGTGTCAACAAATCCCAAAAAAGTTGGGACAAGTAGCAATAAGTGGCTGGAAAAAGGAAATTGAGCATATAACGAACAGCTGGAAGACCAATTAACACTAATTAGGTCAATTGACAACATGATTGGGTATAAAAAGAGCTTCTCAGAGTGTCAGTGTCTCTCAGAAGCCAAGATGGTAAGAGGATCACCAATTCCACCATTGTTGCGCAGAAAGATAGTGCAGCAATACCAGAATGGTGTTACCCAGCGTAAAATAGCAAAGACTTTTAAGTTATCATCATCAACCGTGCATAACATCATCAAAAGATTCAGAGAATCTGGAACAATCGCTGTGCGTAAGGGTCAAGGCCGTAAAACTCTACTGGATGCTCGTGATCTCCGGGCCCTTAAACGTCACTGCACCTCAAACAGGAATGCCACTGTCAAGGAAATAACAGAATGGGCTCAGGAATACTTCCAGAAAGCATTGTCAGTGAACACAATCCACCGTGCCATCCGCCGTTGCCAGCTGAAACTCTACAGTGCAAAGAGGAAGCCATTTCTAAGCAAGCTCCACAAGCTCAGACGTTTGCACTGGGCCAGGGGTCATTTAAAATGGAGTGTGGCAAAATGGAAGACTGTTCTGTGGTCAGATGAGTCACGATTTGAAGTTCTTTATGGAACACTGGGACGCCATGTCATCTGGACCAGAGAGGACAAGGATAGCCCAAGTTGTTATCAACGTTCAGAAGCCTGCATCACTGATGGTATGGGGTTGCATGAGCGCTCCGTTCAGAAGCCTGCATCACTGATGGTATGGGGTTGCATAAGCGCTTGTGGCATGGGCAGCTTGCATGTCTGGAAAGGCACCATTAATGCAGAGAACTATGTTCAGGTTCTAGAACAGGGGTCTGCAACCTGCGGCTCTGGAGCCACATGCGGCTCTTTGGTCCCTCTGTTGTGGCTCTTTCAAGCTTTGACCAAAACTAACACAAAACTGATTTATATTAGTTGTTATACAAACAACAGAAAAGGACTACTGGCAGTTTTAGCGGTTTTCCTGTCATTTCTTTTGCAAATTTGTGAATACTGGAACACGTACAAGGAGTAAAACATACCTTTATGCTTTATTTCTATGCTTAATTATTTTTTTTTGCAATAAATTTTTTTTTACCTAGGTCTGCATAGTTCATAGTTTTTATTAATTAAAAAAAAACTATTAAAAAGAATCTGAAATTTTAATTTATTTTAAATTATAAAAATATAAATTATTAGTTATTTGATCTTTATGTCACCCCTAGAGGCCACAAAAGCCCCTTCCAAAAAACCTAGTGGCCCATGGGCCACCAGTTGATAACTACAGCTGTAGCATGTTGTTGCGGCTCTGAACACTTTTAATTTAGTGAACAAAGGCATAAAATGGCTCTTTTGATTGTAAAGGTTGCAGACCCCTGTTCTAGAACATATGCTCCCATCTAGACATCATCTCTTTTAGGAAAGACCCTGCATTTTTCAACAAGATAATGCCAGACCACATTCTGCAGCAATCACAACATCATGGCTACGTAGGAGAAGGATCCGGTACTGAAATGTCCAGCCTGCAGTCCAGATCTTTCACCTATAGAGAACATTTGGTGCATCATAAAGAGGAAGGTGCGACAAAGAAGGCCCAAGACGATTGAACAGAGGCCTGTATTAGACATGAATGAGAGCATTCCTATTTCTAAACTTGAGAAACTGGTCTCCTCTATTCCCAGACGTCTTTAGTGTTGTAAGAAGAAGGGGAGATGCCACACAGTGGTAAAAATGGACTTGTCACAACTTTTCTGGGATTTGTTGACGCCATGAAATTTTGAAACAACATATTTTTCACTTAAAATGATACATTCTCTCAGTTTCACTCACTTTTTCTCACTTTTGATCTGTGATTTGTGTTCTATTCTGAATAGAATATTAGATGTTGGCACCTCCACATCATTGCATTCTGTTTTTATTCACAATTTGTTTAGTGTCCCAACTTTTTTGGAATCCGGTTTGTAATAAAATCAGATTAGCACGCTGATTGTACTGCTCAGTTTACTTATGTTATAAAAACAACTGCTATGACACATCAGTTCACTTAACATGGAAATTAAACAAAATACTAAATGTTTCTGGGATAAAGTTAATTTTGTGCATCTAAAGAAAACCTTTCAGGCTAATTATAAAACTTAAAGAAGCAGCTTAAAAACTTACTTTAATTAGATATATTTTAAGACAAATATATAACACAGCACCAGCAAGTACCTGGTAGTACCCTGTACTTACCTCATAAGTACATTTATACCCAGTGTGCACCTGCTATGCACATACTGTGTATTTCTGCCTTGTTTTCTAATACTAGTTCAGGAGAACAGTTCTCACTAGGAAAACTACTGTATATTATTTTACAAAAGCCAAGAACATCCATACATGCCATTAATAATTTTGATGTGATTGTGGTCACATGGACAGGTTTTAATAAAACTCACAGTAATTATCTGATATATACAGCTTATTAAAATGGCTACCACGGCTAACTAAATTAACACGGCACAAAACTGGCTCTGACTCAGTAATTTAATTTGCTATTGTGCTAAAACTTGTTGTAGTCCAAGCTGATAGTTTTAGCCATTTTTGTATTGGCTTAGGTTAATAGCTATGGTGGCCATCTTGAATCTGCTCGACTCCAAAAGCTTAGAATTACTTGAGTGGTTTACAAAAAAAGTTGTTCTTGAAATATTTTGCTAACACACTAAGACAAATTTTATTTTTTCTTCTTTCGGCTTTTTCCCTGCGTTAGGGGTCACCACAGCGATCTAGTCGCAAGATTTGGCAGTTGTTTTTACGCCGGATGCCCTTCCTGACACAACCACAGACCACCGAGCAACCACAGCCCTCTGTGTGGAGTAGAGAGCTGATATCTAGGGTTCCCGGGGGAGCAGATGGTGTGGGTTAAGGGCCTTGCTCAAGGGCCCAGAGTGGGGCAGATGAGGGTGGAGACAGGTGTGACTGCTTCACTTATCCCACCCACATTTTTTTTATGTTGTCGGTATCGGGGCTTGAACTGGCGATCTTCCGATCACAAGCGCACCTTCTTAACCTCTGCGCCACCACTCCCACAACTAACACACTAAGACAATTACTGGTACATTATTGCCAGCTTTTCATGGTGGAAAGCCATAGACAACAGTTTGAATATATGTTACAACTGCTTGCCACACAGTAAGGCTGACAATAACTTTATTTTGTGTAATAATGTTGACAAGTTCTTATTTATTAACAAAGTTTATATAGAAAAGTAACTATAATTCAGCACATGTTCAGGTTAGTACATACCTTGCCATCAGCAGAGTTGACTGGTTTCCTGTGAAACAGAAATGTAACAGAACAGAAAGAACAAAAAAAAGCTGCTTTGTAATGCATTTAAGGGAATTAAAGTCCAAAATACAACAACAGTAATCAAATAAAAAACAAGTCATAAAAGTTTCAGTACCTGCAGCTCTGTGGAAACGCGCAGACCTCAGAACAGATGTGATAAACTCGACCATAAGACTCATCAGACGTGACTTTCGAGTCGTTTCATCTCGTTTGCAGCTTCAGTGCCTCCAAGGTGCTTCCATGTCAGCTGGAGCAGTCTCTGTGCCCCACATCTGAGCCTGGACGTCGTCTTCCGTCAACCACTTCCTTAATTATCTCAAAATGTGTCTCCTTATGAGTCAGAGGTGACGCTGACGCCTTCTGGCTGTTAGTTTCAAAGTAATTCATAAATTAAAAAAATAACAAATGACCTAAAAATATGGCTTTAGTGTGTTTTATTTCCTCCTTATACGAGGCAACACTACAAATACATTCAAATAATAGACAGCTACTTCCACAATTTCCAATGAAACAATACAAAATAGACTGCAAATATTATTTGTAAATAAAATAAGCACAGGTTACTGAACAAACTAAAAAAGAAAGAAAAGTCACATCAGCTTTTAAACCCAAGTTGTGCA
>JBBPBX010016569.1:11664-30519 GCA_038048925.1 Garcialebias charrua | reverse complement strand
CTTATTTAGAAGAAACCAATATTGGATTTTCACAAATTCTGACCGTATTAACTCCAGCATTTGTTCTGCATCATCACCCTTACAAATAAATGTTGTGTCATCTGCAAATGTAATTTCCATTCTTTGTTGCTTTGTTTCTGATGGATTTTTGTGACGTATGAAATCCACCTGCAGCAAAAAGTTAGCATTTATTTAATGTCCTTTTGTCTTTCTGTCATCTTACTCATGAACATTTCAGATTTTGGTACCAGAACCCGGGTGTCTTTACCACCAGCCAGAGAGCTGCTCTTTCCTCTGCCTCGTTGGCCAGAATCATCTGTGACAACACCGGCATCACATCGGTGCCCCGAGATGTTTTCAGCGCAGTCTCTGGCAGGAACCCACAAGTGCAGTGCTCCAGCATCCCTCAGATGAGCCTGTCCGCCTGGAGGGAGAGACCCACCTCCTTCGGTCAGGAAACAAACTTCAACTCATTCACTTCACTTGAGTTTGGTGTTCGATTCTTCTTATGTGTACATGTTGTTTGACATTACAGGCTCTCCTGATCACCATTCAAAATCCAGTGAGGGAGAGGTCAGTTTTTGGCACCAGCTTTAAAGGAAAAACATTGTAAAAAGTCTACAAATTTGAAGTTTGACTTCATATTTTATTTTATTGATCTACAGAATGTGAACCAGGCGGACAATATGAAGCTGCAGGATCTTCTGAACCTCCAGAACAACAAGGTTTGCTATTAACTTCATAAAAAAAATGTTTTTTTGCCCATTTTTGTTTCCAGTTCACACAGAAGTTTGAGATAAGTCAAATGTCAGACGGTAATAAAGTAAAATAAAAGCCAAAACTATTTGGAAAAATAATGTAACAAAGCTGTATAAACAAAATCAGAGGATTTAAAGTGCCGTACTTTCCGCCGTATAAGTCGCATCAGTCCAAACATGGCTAACAAAGTGGAAAAAACATAAATAAGTCGTTTTGCCACATAAGTCACATCTATTATGCATCAACGCTGATGCGTCGCATTTGTTATGCATCACCGCTGACCGCCTGGAAACGTGGGTCGGTGTGCCAAGAATTTATTGGTTGCCAAATGGCAGCTGGGGGAGCATGCTCTGGAGGACTTTAACCAGAATTTAACAAAAGTAACACTTAAAAACAATTATTTGTTTGCTTGACATTATAGTAAGTAACTTTTCTTTAATAAATGCACTTTAATCGTCAAATCAGCTACATTTCACCTGGGCGGCGCAGTGAAATGTGACGTTTGCTCCAGGAGCTAGATGCTGATAAAGGTGCTTGTATGGCAATCGTCTCTCATTAATAGCCACTTTTACCTAATAATGAGACACTTGGCTTGCCATATTGCTCAAGCGCCCTCTAGTGGCTGAAAATGGTAGTGTTCAACATTTTCCATGTCAGAATGAATGAAATTGTCAGCTCAGCCAAATACTGGGTTATAAATATGGGAAAAAACATAAATACATCACTTTGCTGTATGTCGCAGACGTGCTAATTAATGCAAAAAGGTGTAACTTATACAACGAAAAGTACGGTAATAGGTCAACAGCCTCCTCTTGCAGATTGTTCTCAGTGTTTTTAATGATACTTTTAAGCCTAATCATTTAAAAAATAATTTATGTTCCTTCTCAGATCCTGTAGAACCACTTCTTGGACCACCGGTGTTCACAGCATCACTAGAGATTCATTTTTCAGTCCTTTTTGACGAGTACAAACCATCTTCGGAGAGAATCATTTGTCTTTGTCAGGTTGTTTACACCCAACAGAAATATTACAGCACGCAGACATGCCTGTTTACATACCTAGTGTCAGCCTTTGCACGCTCTTCGTCGGTGCAGCATGTGTGGATTGAGACCTTCAGGCTGAGCAGAAGCTTCTGATCGTTGCTGTGTGACCTCCTTCAGTTTCAATCTCCACCTCAGACACCGTCAGTGACAGCGTGTGTCTGCAGATGTCAGCTTCTGCACATTCAATTAATTGTATTTTCTTTTTGGCCAACAGAAAAGACAAAGCTCAATGCAACTGAATCCTCTATTTTTTACTGTGTAATCAACACTTTTTTGTTGTTGTAGTGCAGTGAATTCAAATTATGTTCTGTTACATCATGCAGGCTTTTAAACTTTTGCAATGAAAAACTTTGCCAGGTTTATAATAACATATTATTAAAAAATAATAGTACTGATAAAATGAAAGTTGTGCTTTGCCTGCTTTTTTAAACAGAGATGTTTACATTCCTATTTTGCATTTTGCATTCAATAAATAATTGTAACAAACGTGGATGAAGTAATGATTTTATTTCAACAAAAACAGCTGATGTACAACTCACCTTATTTGTTAAATGAAAATAGGTTAATTAAAAATAAAATTAAAACAGCAGAAAATTGCTTGAGCTTTACTTGTGCCACGACATGACAGAATCTGCAGAACGTTTCATTTAAATGGTTTTTGCTAAAAAAAATTATATCATCACTGTCAAAACAAATTTTTGCACATATACTAACTTAATTCTAGTATTTTAGGTTTCAACAAGCAAAATACCTTAAAATGTGGTGTTTTTCTTTTCTTTTAATGACACCATTATGCAGCAAGTTATTTAACACTTCTGTTGTTGCACTATTGGACTTATTTCAGGCAGAGATCCCAAACTTTTAATCTTCATTAAGAATGATTTTTTTTCTTCTTCTGATTTTAGCAACCATGCAAATCAAAATCCGTAAACCTGTATTAATTTAAAATGAATCTCCAATAGATGGGGCCAATGTTTAAAAAAAAAAAAATGTGTATACGTTGTGTAAAATACAGCTAAATAAAAATAAAAATAACAGTCATTCTTGCCTTGTTTTTTTTTTTAATATAATTTGGCAATTAAATATTCCATTTAGTTAAAAATAAAAAGTTACCTTAATTAACTTGTCCCCTTTTATAGAATAAATTTTGATTTACTGCAAGATTTTTCAGCAAAAAGAACAAAAAGAAATTTGTCTCCCAGTTTCTGTTAATTGGTGTTCTATAATTTGATTTAATATAATTTGGCAATTAAATATTCCATTTAGTTAAAAATAAAAAGTTACCTTAATTAACTTGTCCCCTTTTATAGAATAAATTTTGATTTACTGCAAGATTTTTCAGCAAAAAGAACAAAAAGAAATTTGTCTCCCAGTTTCTGTTAATTGGTGTTCTATAATTTGATTGTTTATCATTTTATATTAAAAGAAAAAGCATTATTTATTTTTTTATTAAATTAATTTGGCCCAATTCATCCTCCAGTTTAATCATGTGATTGGCAGATTCATCCCTCCCACCACAAACCAGTCTGACTCAGATCTGTGTTTTCCAGCCCACCTGGGCGGCATGTGTTGGGTTAAAGACAGAGGTGTGTTCAGGGTAAACAGAGGTGAAGACAGGAGGACACACATGCAGACAGAACAGACAGAGAGCTAAAACCTTTATCATTCATTTTTGCAGCGTGCTTGAGTGTGTTTAATAAAAATTTATTTGTTTTTGCCAAGTGAAAGCCGGCCTACTTTTTCAGGAATTCCATTAAATCAGACTTAAATTTTTAACAATTTTCTTCCCACGGTGTAATAAACAGCAAAGGTTGACCTTAAGTGTGCACCATCGCTCAACATGGCAACCTTTTGGACACAGATTTTGATTCAGCTCGTTGTGTCTCACCTGAAATGAACCATTTTGCCACCGTCTCGCAGCTGAAATCGTAAACGCTCTGAAACTGACGACAGACACAGACAAACACAACTTGTTCTCCCTTTTAGATGCTCACACAGATTTTTAATGGTTTGGGTATATTTCATTAACAGCATGACATATTTGTTTAAAACTTTGACATTGATCAACTGCTGGTTTTAAAGAAACTCAAAGTGATTATTGGATGTACAACTAAATAACTTTTGGAGTTGATCCTTTTTTAAACGGCTGCCTCGGTTAAGTTCCTTCTAAACTTCCTGCAACAACTCCATCGTGATAATCAATTTTTTTCCTTTTGCCATCCAATCCCAAAGACTTGTTCCATCATTCCCATTTTTCTAAACATCCCCTTCTATTGCTATAATCCCTCCCCATTCCCTCTGATTTACTCTCTGCCGTGTCTTTCTCCAAACTCAGGATGAGGGTCTCACCTGAAAAATATCCTGAAATCTCCAAACAGCTGTGGTTCAAACGTTCCTCCTGTGCATTTTGCACATTCTTCTGTTGAGCTTGTTTGTTTTAATCCCAACTTTTACACAAATCAAATCCTAAAGCTGCCGTTTGCACTTCTCTACATTGTAGCGTGCCGTTGTGGCAGCCCCAAAGAGGAAACTTTGTTCAGAGTATACGCAGAGAAAACACCTCGAACTGGTTCAGAGTCTGTTGTAAATCTAATCTGATGGAACTCGATGATACCAACAAACAAACGAAAGGAAAAGAGCACAGGTAATAGAACGGGTGTCCCAGAGACAAACTACTACTGGTGTACTGGGACTACAAATCTCAAAAAGCTTCAAAACAATTCATGTTCAGGTGATTTGCTGCTGTCACAGTACACTTATTTGCGTTTAATTTGATGGTAGCTGCAGCACTTCCAGTGAAGTCTGGCATGAATATCAAGTTCAAGTCAGTTTTATTGTTGTTGACTCGTTACCATCACATGTGGTACATGAGGTGGAACAAAATTATGTAGACAGGGTCCCAATTACGCCCAAGAATAACAAAATGTAAAGTATAAAAAGAAATAGTAAATGTGGATTTAAGATGCACTATCAGAATAAGCTTTATTGTCATTGCACAGTGAAGTGCAGCGAGATTATATTCCGTACAGTCGTCCGAAAGATGGGCAGAGTGGCTGCAGCGCCTATAGGAGCGCGGCCCTTGTTCTTTAGATAAAAAAAGAAGAAAGACCATGAGGATCGTGGGTATTTAAAAAAAAGATCTCTTCACACCTTGTCCTTGTCAGGACATGGTTCAAGACATCCAACAAATATACCAGGAAGCACATTTATAAACATTACATATGTATTTGATGACAGGATGGTGAGATTTGTCCATGAAACACTTCCAGATAGCACCATAGTCCTGATGAGATGTTAAAGTGTCAGCTGGTACAGCTCTGATAAGCGCTCACAGAAGTATAAAGCAGAGCTTTCTTGGTTTACACATCCCCAGGAGCAATTTGATAAGTTGGCCTAGTCAAGGCCGAACAGGGAGGCCAGATTCAGATAAGCCACAGTTGTTTTTGTGCAGGCAGCTTTGAGTTCTGCTGGTACTCTCGATGATCCAAAATGTCCAGATTTGTGGGCTTTTCACTGGTCCGTGCTTATTAACCTTCTCCAAGATCGATTCCAACATGCTGGCGAGTTCCAGAAGCTGTGTGGCCGACGATTCTCATAAATCGCTTCCAGCTTATGGTTGAGCTCATAAATCAGCTGAGTCTGAGAGCTCGGAGCACAAATTAATCCTTCACATAAGGTAGGCCGCGTTGACATGGCCGAAACTGCAGCCGACGTCTTCCTTAACAGCCGATAACATATAGGTATCTGCCAATGCCAAAAAGCAGAAATCCTGCTATCATAAATCCAATGGCGTGTAAATCTTCAACATCCCCAGAATCCACGACATACCCAGCCATGTGCGTCTTTCCGGGGCATGAGGGCTCTCCAGCACCCTGTTGCTTGGTTGAATTTTTTTTAAATCAATTTCGTTGAAAGTCCAGCTGACCAAATCCATAACAGTAATTTAGGATTCGGAAGATGTGCAAATAAGCTCTAATACATAGGACAAAGAGCAAAGGCAGGAGAGAGAAGAAAAGGCACCCGTCTTGCTCGAGGGCGAGTAAAACACTAAGATATATGCTAAACACTAAAAATGTAAAACAACACGGCAAAACAGCAGCTCGAACATGAGTCTCCAGTGGGCAGATAGATGACTACAGCAGCATGAGATAATCAGAAGCACAGATAAGTCACATATCACCAATATCACATTTCTGTACCATATTTAAGGTATATATTTGTGGTGAGATGGTGTTCCACTTCCCCCTCCCTTCCACTCTGCGCACCAGGTGCAGCTAGATGAGCACCGTTGATTGATGGGCGGGGTAGACACCTTTATTGCTGGGTAGGCTGCTATGGGGTGCATGTGTCTTTGTTTCCCTCACTGCTGCTCCAGTCGGATGCTTTATTCTGCTGGTGCTCTTGATCAGCTCGTCTGAGATTGTAAGTGCCAGTTTTTCAAATTAGTGATTGGGATCATGGTTGGGTTTGTGTGTTTTACACCTGTCCGTTTCTGCAGCGTTGCTCTGCTGGCGTTGCCGGCTGTGGTTGGGGATTGTTGTGGCGTGCGGCTAAGCCCTCGCCTGCTGACCTGCTTCCTCCAGGTTTGGCTGTGTCTCCACAAGTACCTGCAATTAAATTTTAATTATTTTCCTGAATCCACAATAATGGGTTTTCTGTTTCAGGCACCTGATTTTACTGCTTGGAGCTGCAGCGCTGTGGACGCTCGGCTGTCTTGTCTTGTCCTGTCTTTCCAGTGTGTTCGGGCCGCTTTCAACAAAACCTGTACTGGATGGGCAGGTTGTGTGGGCAGAGCATTGCTTCTCTGACTTTGTTGAGAAGGGCATGGAACTGGAACGTGACGACAACAACAACTGTCTATGGTTTAAAGTGTTTTTCCTTATTTTTCTCAGTCTTCCTTTCTTGTCAGGGACAGAGTGGTGGATTTGAATCCTTGTTTTTAAGGAAAGAACTGGGACCGGGTTGTGGACTCGAATCCTCGGTTTCAAAAGAATTGTTCTAATAAATATTGTAATTTGCTTCAGTCTGTGTTCTGGTGCATCTTTTAACTTAAAAGAGCAAGAGCTCCACCTTCTGGTCACACATTGAATATCACATTTCTGCCCTAATGACTGTGAAATGCAAAATGAAAAGTGAGGTAAAATATACCAATATTGCACGAATTGCAACAAAATCAGTGATTTGTTCTAAAATGGCAGCTCAGATTAACCTCCATTTCTCCAAGCTGAGGCTGTTCTAAGAGCCGGAGGTTGTGTGTGTTTGTTTGAGGAGGTTTTAATTTGTTGTTGTGTTCAGAGTTTATTAATTACGCCTTCCTTCTGGTTCTCTTTGGATCTTTTCCAGCTTTTCATTAGTTTCGTCTCTGCATCACTTTTGTTGTCCCTCGGTCGTCCTCTCCTGCAGCTCCCCCCTCACGCCTGCACGCCATTTGATCATCAGCCCAGCTGTTCTCAGTCAGTCTCATGCTGTTTACTCTGTGAGGCCTGTTATTAAATGTGTCAGGGTTTATGCCGTTTATTTTCTGTCCGATTTTTACATTTTTGTTTCTGACGGGTTCCTCTTCATTCTGAGTCCTCTCTGACCTCTTCTTCCACATAAAAATTGGATACTTCAGCGTTTTTGTTCCTCAGAGCTCTTTTAAAGAGGTCTGCACTTTACTGTGGACAGGTTTCAGCAGCTGTCAGGACACTGAACTGTTCACAACTGGATTTTAGAAGCTCACACTAAACTTGACTTGTGGCGTTACGAAAACAGCACATTTTGTCTTATTGTGTCATTGCTTTACATCTGATAGACGTACTGCAAGTGAGAAAGAATAAGGATGTCAAGTTTTCTGGGCGGTCTTGTGATAAAGTGCTCCTCCTCCTACTTTTGCTTGAAGAAAAT
This sequence comes from Garcialebias charrua, assembly GCA_038048925.1. NCBI lineage: Eukaryota > Metazoa > Chordata > Actinopteri > Cyprinodontiformes > Rivulidae > Garcialebias > Garcialebias charrua. The sequence goes on along the minus strand of JBBPBX010016569.1, from coordinate 22,831 downwards.
AGAGTGTATGTGCAGATCGCCACGTAGTCCACCAGACTGTGTGTGTATGTGTGTGTGTGTTATAAAAGCCAGAGCTAATGTGCTCCAAGAGAAATAAATACACATCATTTATGAAGAAAAAAAAATGCTGAACATATTTGAAATGTCTGCTTCTGGAGGGCGGATCTGAGCTGAACTTTGTTTGAACGAGTTTCAGGGGAAATCAGCAAAGCAGTCAACTTTGACCTGGATGTCTTTTTCAGAGTTGTGTGTGTTTTTCTTTCACTTTTATAATTTCACAACTAAAACAAGAATTAAAGGCCTAGCATTATTGAAAGGAATGCACATCGCCAGGGGTGATTCTAGATTTTGCCCTTCAGGGTGTGCTTAGCCCCCAGTGTTGACTATTGGCTTGAGCAATGTGGTGGCCATTGGCATGAGATGCATTCATAATGTGGGGGGTACACACCAGTGGGGCTGGGGGTCCTCCCCCAGAAAAATTTGAATAAAGTAGATGCCATTTCCTGCATTCTGTTAAACATCTATTTTACCTCCATAAGTAAACACTTGATTCAATAACTACAGGTAGTCCTTGACTTACGACGTAGATCCGTTCCTACGCGGCGGCGGAAACCGAGTTAAGTCGGAATATACGTACATACTGCACCATATACATGTACAGTACTGTATTACCAAGCACTTAGCCTATCCTAACACATAATTATCAAAAAACACAAACGTTTGGGAGCCATAATGAAGGGCAAAACTAGTTAATGCCTATAGGATGCTGTTGACGCCGTTCTTCTCGGTCCATCCGCCGTATTCCATTTTCCGTTTACGACGTAAAACCGCGTTCACAGTACAGTACAGGTAGTCCCCGAATTACGAGCGCTCTGATCTACGAGGTTCCAGACTTACGAGCTGGCGAATTTTTGGAAAAAACGCAAAAAATACTGAGTTTTCATGTGTTTTTTCACCACAGTTAGTTAGCTAAACATATGGACACACGTTTCCGATCATTTTTATGCACTCATAAGCAGTTTTTTGATGAAAAACGAGTGTTTGTAGTCGCGCTAGCGAAATTCCGGACTTACGAGAGACATGGCAACCGTTCCAAATTACGAGATTTCCGGTTTACGAGCGCCTCGTTGTAACGGATCTCGCTCGTAAATCGGGGACTACCTGTACAGTATTCCTCCGCCGCTGCACCCCGTACAATATTTTCCGCCGCTGCACTGCATAAAGTACAATATTTTCCGCCGCTGCTTTACGGTTACGACGTAAAACCGGTCCATCCGCTGTATTCCACATTCTGTTTACGACGTAAAACCGCGTTCACAATAAAGTGCATATTCCTCCGCCGCTATGTTTACGACGTAAAAACCGGTCCATCCGCAGTATTCCGCATTACGTTTATGACGTAAAACAGCGTTCACAGTACAGTATTCCTCCGCCGCTGCACCGCGTAAAGTACAATATTTTCTGCCACTGCACCGCGTAAAGTACAATGTTTTCCGCCGCTGCTTTACGTTTATGACGTAAAACCGGTCCATACGCCCTATTCCGCATTCCGTTTACGACGTAAAACCACGTTCACAGTACAGTGCATATTCCTCCGCCGCTACGTTTACGACGTAAAACCGGTCCATCCGCCGTATTCCGCATTCCGTTTACGACGTAAAACCGCGTTCACAGTACATTGCAGTGTATTCTTCCACCGTTGCGTCACGACGTTTATGACGTAAAACTGTGAAACTCGAAATAAGGCTTTTCATAGTAAATGGGAGATGCATCGTAACCACGAAACGTCGTAACTCGAGACCGTCGTAACCTGAGGACTACCTGTATTTTAAAGAGCTCGGCACAACAAGAAGTAGCACTAAGCTAGCAACGTGCAATACAGACACGCTAGCTATGCTACAGATATAGCTCTCTGCTTTATCTTACACAACCTAATGAACGCTTTGTACAAAATCAGTTTAGCGTTAACTAATCTTAACAAAGACTAAACTTATGCAACAAGAAGTGGCAATCTACATACAAAACACACAAAACAAAGCACAACTAACTTTAAGCGTTAACCTTTAATTTAACCATTAAGCACACAGTACAATGTAATTATGACAAAAATGGAGGATTTACTTGCAGTTACCTTCGTACAGATGAACATGCGGTACTTCCTGTTTATCACTGTTGTATTCAATTAACTGTATTCCATCCTCTAAAGCAGAGCTATTCAACCTTACTGCTCAGGAGGGCACAGTTTCTGAAAGTCAGCAGCTCGGGGGCCGGACATCCATCAATCAAAGTCATTATGTAAATAAACTAAGTACAGTATTACAATGATCTGTTACCTTTTAAATATGTTTGTTTTGTTGCATTGAATCATAAATGCAATAAAAAGTAACCCAAAACTCCTCAAAAAAAAATTTCTTTCACAAATGTGCTTTAATTTTCAGGAGTGCTGAGTTAAAATTTAGGGGTGATTGAACACCCCTAAAAAGAGGCTAAAATCGCCGCTGCATGTCGCCCATTTCATGTCAGTTTTAGACTGAGATCAGCTCATGTAAAAGAGACAGCAATAAAACCTTGTAAAGAATGTGACTCTAGACGTTGTAAGATGTTTTACTCATTGTGTGTACTGTGAACAACTCTCAGCTACTACCACTCCAAATTTTAGCTCAATCTGTCAAACTGACTGCGTTACAGCTTTTTTTCTTTGTCGGCTAATGTCGTTTAGCTGTAATGTTCTTCTTGGATAGCAGAGACTCTACAAGTTAACCCGCTGTATACCGGTAAGTGTGCCAATACTTTTTATGGGTTTCATTAAAATTCCTCATCTGGTTCACGAAATGTTTTGCTACACACACTCATGCGCAGACGGAAGCAAAAGCATTGTCGCCTTTGAAATTAAAGTACCGGTAATTATGCACAAATGGTAAAATCTGCGTAAAACAATAGTTATATTTCATTTATTATAGACAAATAAGGCTGTAAATGTTCAGTTATGACTCGCATCTGACTCCACGTTTACATCTAAAAGCAATGATTTAGTTTAATGATGAGTTTTACATCAGGTGAGGTTTTTTCTTTTGCTTTTCCTCCTTTCACTTCGTCTCAGATGTGCATGGATTCAAATTCTCTACAGTTCCTTTAAGTGCCTAAAGCGTCTGGGTGAAATGTGCACAAAAGAACCGGGCTAATTTCTTGCAGATGTGTCTCTGGACAATGATGTAAAGGAGCACAGTGTGCTGCTGTCACTGGGGACAGATGTGGAAAGAAATGAAAGGGGCTCAACGTGGAAAAAAATCCAGAATACATCCGTGACCCAGAACAGCTGGTATCAACTGTCTGGTGTTCCAGGGAAGAAAGGGGAGGCGATCAGGCCTCACTTGCACATAGCTTTCCATCTCAGGAGGAACTGCTGGTATGCAGAATCAAACTCTGTGAGTCATCCTAAAAGCTAAAGCACGGCTCGGCCAAAACTAAAACCCCTCTTCACCGTTTTACGCTGGAAAAAGGTCCAAACTGCCAGGCGATGTCTCCGAGACAAAACAGGAAACTTCCTCAGAGGCTTTTATTGCTGAGGTTACCAAGACTGGAAAAGAAACGTCTCTCGACTTATTTCGAGTTTTGGACCTCCTGTTTAAATTTGCACCAACGGTTAATTACATCTTGAACACATCACCCTTGCCTCCAGGGAGGATATACAGTGTCTTTTCTAGAGCTCCTCTGATTTACCGCCATGGTTTAAAGAAGCTGAAAAAGAAAGATCACGTTTCTGTGCGATGATGTGTTCCCTCCAAGAACAACACATCTGTAATTTACAGCATGATTTAATCACTAAACCCAACCCAGTGAGCTATTTTTAGATTTTCTCTGTTTTTTTTTTCTTCTGTCCAGCAGCTCAGACCCTTTGTTCCCAAAGGTTCTTGTTGTTCTGTTGAATTTATTAGTTAGCATGACTTTGCTTATCTCCTTGTCGAGTTCAGCCATGCTGCCGTTTGCAAACTCCGTTCCCTTTTAATATTTATCTATAAAAACAATATCAAATATTGACATTAAGAAATGTTTTGTTTGTTTGTAAAAACCCTCAGCTGTTGAAGTTAGAGTATGTCTGTTGTAGTTGTATAAGGGGGTTCAGATTTACTGAGCCGTCCAATACACCAAATGTAAGAATTGAGCAGGTTATACCTGACACAACCTTATCAACAATTATTTCACGAGTTCTCTCTTTTTAAGAAATTACAAATAAATTGTGTGGTCAGATGAGATGTAACAGGCATGAAACGTTAATCTATGTCGATTCACCGGGAGATTAATAATTTATTAACAGAATCATAAATTACACCAACATGTATACAACGGATTGGTTCTGATCAAACTTCGTATAAACTAAATGTCAACAAATTCAATTTTGTGAACAACAGAAACAAGTAATGAGATGACATATTACTTTATATCTGCAGGCAAATGTTTCTTAAAGTCTGGTTACTGGCAAGAATAAAGTTTAAGTTTAAGGAGAAAGGAAGAGAGATGGAGGAAAGATGAGGAGGGTTATTATCTTGAATGTTTACAACCAGAAACATGGCAGCTCTTCGGCGGTTTCTGCTAGACTCCCGTCCGCGTTGAACAACGACTTTTTACCTTCGGTGAAGATTCTAGGTCCCCAAACTCTGGTAAAGCGGGTCAGCCTTAAACAACGCACGGATCGTCCATCCGGCTAACGTTTAACAGGCTTCCATCTTGTTCACTCTCAACGGCTCGCATGAGGTCCGCCATCAACCTAACCGAAGTAGCGGCTACTAGTTCCAGTTTGGCTTTTCAAGATAAAAGATTCCTCAAATGAATTTCATTAAAAGTGGAGCTTTTTAGCTCGAGGCGGGTTCACAGCTAACGTGCGGTGAAACCTTTGCTGATAGAACAAGGTCATTGGCATTTTGACCGACGTTCAATCCATCTCTTAGGAGAAAACATCATAGTTCAACTTCTCCAGCAGACTGACGAAGAAGCACAAAATGGAACTTTTAAAGGGAGTTTGACCCAGATACTTAGTCCTTCCCGATTGGTCAGTTCAATCAGGGAATGGGAGGAGATTAGTAGACGTCAAGTGAAAATCAGAAAGAAATTGTTTAGACAAGAGACCAGATAGTTTTAGGATAAGATAGAAAATAGGCGCCAGTTAACTGATTAACATCTTAACATTTCTAAACAAATATGAAAAGTTCAACTTGACATATTTTTCAGGTTTAGACAGAGTTCTTTGACTAAGACACAGTTTGAACACCATCATATGAAGAAATAACCCAGCATATTAACACATGATCATAAAAAGTACAGATTATTCTGTTGATATATTTGAATTAAAACAAAATTAAAAGAGTAAAAAGAGTCTCTTGTGAGTGATTATGTTCTTAGATTCAAACTAAATGGAATAAACTGGGTTAATATCTGTTTCACTGAGAGATTCAGTGATAAGGCGTGTCCACTACAGTCTCAGAGAGGCAAAGGTCTGGTCCACTACATTGTACTGTACTGTATATTATTATGTTTATTGTTGCTTATTTGTTTATTTATCTATTTATTTATTTATGGGTGACGTCTACTGATATTTGCAATTCCAAAAAAAAAAAAGGTTAAAAACAAAACAACAGAAAACGTTTCACTTCTCATCCGAGGAGCTTTCTCGATTCAAAGAAACAAGAAGTGTGGGATTCAGGTTATAAAGCAGATTGACACATGCAGATTGACCTCTCGTTCTTCACAATGGAAGATCATTATAATGCAGTTCCTCAGAGTAGCTGCTCCTCTGCATCAAATTGAGTCATTTGAGGTGGTTCAAGCATCTGGTAAACCTGGAGGGTGTCTGGGCATGTCCCACTAGGAAGAGGCCCTGCTGGGACAGACCCAAAACTACTTTGTAAATGGATTATATATCTTTTCTGGAACGCCTTGGTATCCCCCAGGAAGAACTGGAGAGTCACTGAGGAGAGGGATGTTTGGGTTTCTCTCCTGGACCTGTTGCAACCTTCACCACCCGACCACCGATAAACAGTAGAAGATGGAGATGGCCACTTTTGACGATCAATAGAATACTGTAGATACCAAAGGATTACCCAGCCTGGATATTGTTATTATTTAAGAATATTTTCTGGCTTGGCTCTCGTCAGAGGCAGACGCTCTCCTTCCCTCTCCCGTCTTCCCCCCCCCTGCTGCTGGCAGCTCCACAGAAAAGCACCTCGAACGCAAATTAAGATGGATTGGAGGTCTGGGCATTCGATTCTACAAAGAAGATCCCCACAGAAGAAGGCACAGGGGAGCCTTTCCACCCGCACAGAGTGACGGAGGAACGCACGGATTCCGTGATGGTTTCCGTGGATTTCTGGGAATGCTCTGGGAGGTGATTAATCTTGGATTATATTATATTGGAGTATGATGGCTGCGCTTCACTTTTTGGCGTTGTGGAGCACTGGTCTATCGCAAAAGAGGGGGACTTCAGCAGGACTTATGACTGAAGCACCCGACGTCTGGTCTGCGCTATGACCTCGAACAAGCAGCTGTGTGCGAGCCTATCCGGGAGGTGTACAGAATCACCCTTGGTCTTGTGGACTCTGTTCGCTGTCAAACATCAGAACTCAGCTGTGTGAGAGCTCTTTCTGAGGGGGAGCTGGTCACCCTTGGTTTTCAGGACTCGGGTCGCTGTGGTTTTACATCGGAGGTCGGAGCTGGATCAGTGGAAAAAGTCCCGAATTGGATATTTGGACAGAATTGCCCTCACAGACTGAAGGCTGCAATAAATTAGTGTCTGCCTGATGTGAAAATATTTTGTGAATTCTTATCTGACTCCCTTGGAAACAGCCTTGGACAAGCTGGATATCTAAATTCTCCTGAAGTGCTTACTTGTGGAAAACACAGCTGTCTCTGTATTGTCTGCTTACCCCCCCCCTACCCCCGGGAGAACTTTCCTATGACCGTTATCGGAGTCCCCGGAATGTGTCATGGACAGAAACCTCCCTGCCTCGGCCCATCTCTCTCAACATGCAATATGTTACTGTAACTAAATGTGCTTCCTGATATGGTTTTTACTGGATCATGCGGTGTCTTGAAGACAAAACGTGATTCATCTTTTTTTAATATCAACGCTATAAAACCCCGTGTCTTAGCCTGTTTTCCTACCTTTGACCTTCATCTGGGGACAGATGAGAGCGGCCGCGCTATGAGCATATCATGTGTTGATAAACATGTCATGTGTTTTGATAAGCTGCAGCTTATTGCACTTATACTCTCTCCTGGATGACTGCAATTACATATTTACGCTGTATCGGTGAAAATTGATGCAATGTTAATAAACCTATCTTGTATCTTGTATCTTGTATCTTGTAAACAGGTCTTTACATTCCTTTCTTCAAGTGGGGACATGGCTGTATTTAAAAGAAAAAAGAGAATGCTGATGAAAAATCACGTTTGCACAGACAGCTGTCACGACTGATTGGAGGTTTCACGTCGTGTCCGATGAGACGAACAGGACCGGTGGAGACGGTTTGGAGCAGAGAAAGTGAACGAGCAGAGTGTGTCCCTCCCTTCATCATCAGTCTGGCGCCCCAGAGCAAATCCTTTAACGCCCAGCTGCTCTGGAGTCACTGCTCTGTGATGACACGCCGTTTCCAGGTGAACAAAGTGTTCTTCAAATCAACAAAAACGATGAATTCTTGTTTCATATCTCCCAATGAGAGTTGTTTAACTCCTGAAGGTTGAATGCGTTTGCTGCAGGCTGTCATGTGGCCATGCATGCTGTTAATCTGCAGTAATCTGCCTCCTTGTATGAGAATATTAACGTTGCAGCTGCATGTGTTAGCCTTCATTTAATTAACATTTTAATCTAAGTTCACATTTAATCGTGAGAACCAGTGAATTCCTTGTGAAACTTGCTGTGGTTTTACAGCTTCCATCCTGCGGTCTGTCATGTGGACTCTAGAAAGACAAAAAAAAGTTCCTGCATGGTTGGAGTCAAATGAAAACCTCAAATTAAGCTTCCCAACCTACACATTATACATCTGAAGTTACCAGCAGGGCCATGATTTGACTGGACTGCTGCAAATCGCTCCAGCTCATCAGCAGAGGAGCTCTGCAGACTGCCAGCAAGAAGGAGAACTTCAGATATCAAGTGTCAGCATGCACACTACACCCACCCCTTCCTTTTTTACACTACTGACTAATTATGACCTTAAAGAAGAGATACGTGTGGCTATGTGCTGTTCAGGGGAGCTCTGATGCAGACCAGGCCTCGAAGGAGTGCAGTGCAGAGTTGGTTTATGAAGATGGTTTCCTGGAATAATATGAAATATTGTGGGGCCATAAGGAGTTGTGTTTAGGTTTATGAGCTGATGAGTGATGAAGCTTCTGGTAGAAGGTTGCAGGAGGAGGAGGAGACGATCCAAGACTTTTTATTCACTCTGTCTATATACTGTTAGCAAAATATCATGAACCACTGAGCAGATTTGAGTAAAACTCTTCGAGGATCCCTGGATGTTCATCTGAGTCAATCTCATCCAAGATGGCTGCCCCAGCCAGTAGCCAAGCAAATTTAGCAAACAATAAAATGAGTATAACTTACAGCCATATGGAGCGCAATTATGGTGAGGTATAGTATGCGAGAGTAATCCTCCACACAGAGCCTGGAAAATACTGAGCAATATTTTTACTTAAAACAATGACTGTTAGCAAAATATCACATGAATCACAGGATGGATCTTCATGAAGCTCAGATCACTGCTGTGCATCTGTCAATAACTTTTGGTATCAAACCGATGCCAAATGAACAAAATGGTGACAACTTAATCAGTTTTACAAATAATGAGCCAAAATTAGTTGCTGGGAGATATCATCCATCCATCCATTCTCTTCCGCTTATCCGGGGTCGGGTCGTTGGGGTAGCAGCCTAAGTAGGGAGGCCCAGACTTCCCTCTCCCCAGCCACTTGGAGCAGCTCCTCTGGGGGAATCCCAAGGCGTTCCCAGGCCAGCCGAGAAACATAGTCCCTCCAGCGTGTCCTGGGTCTTCCTCTGGGTCTCCTCCCGGTGGGACATGCCCGGAACACCTCACCAGGGAGGCGTCCAGGAGGCATCCTAACCAGATGCCCGAGCCACCTCAACTGGCTCCTCTCGATGTGGAGAAGCAGCGGCTCTACTCCGAGTCCCTCCCGGATGACTGAGCTTCTCACCCTATCTCTAAGGGAGAGTCCAGCCACCCTGCGGAGAAAACTCATTTCAGCCGCTTGTATCCGAGATCTTGTTCTTTCGGTCATAACCCAAAGCTCATGACCATAGATGAGGGTGGGAACGTAGATCGATCGGTAAATTGAGAGCTTTGCCTTTTGACTCAGCTCTCTCTTCACCACGACAGACCGGTACAGCGCCCGCTTCACTGCGGACGCTGCACCTATCCGCCTATCGATCTCACGCTCCAGTTTTCCCTCATTCGTGAACAAGATCCCGAGATACTTAAACTCCTCCACTTGGGGCAGGACCTCCTCCCCGACCCGGAGAGGGCATGCTACCCTTTTCCGGCTCAAGACCATGGCCTCGGATTTGGAGGAACTGATCCTCATCCCGGCCGCATCACACTCGGCTGCAAACCGCTCCAGTGAAAGCTGTAGATCACGACCTGATGAAGCCAATAGGACCACATCATCTGCAAAAAACAGAGAAGTGATTCTAAGGCCACCAAAACGGATCCTCTCAACACCTTGGCTGCGCCTAGAAATTCTGTCCATAAAAGTTATGAACAGAATCGGTGACAAAGGGCAACCTTGGCGGAGTCCAACTCTCACTGGAAACGAGCCTGACTTACTGCCGGCAATGCGGACCAAGCTCTGACACCGGTCGTACAGGGACCTAACAGCCCATATCAATGGGCCTGGTACCCCATACTCCCGGAGTACCCCCCACAGAACCCCCCGAGGGACGCGGTCGAATGCCTTCTCCAAGTGCTGGGAGATACTGGGCCTTTAATCTGAGAACATCTTTAAACTGGTTTCAACCAGTTTTTATTGTGTTAAACGTCAGATGGGTTTTCTCTGAAGCAGCATGTTGCAAAACTGTGCAGTGGTTAAAATCACTTCTTTTCCAGCAGGAGGATGACAAACACCAAAAACTGAACTCCTCCTCCTCCATCATCATCATCATCACCATCCTGCCAAATGCAGAGGAAGATGAGATGAGCTCAGGACACACTGAAACTTGTTCCTTTAAGAACATGAAGGCTTCTGCGTTTTAAATTTTTTTTTTATGACCATACGGTTGAATTCATGATGGGATTGCGCGCGTTTTGCGCTTCGCCCTGGTTGCGCGCCTGCTCCGTGTTGCTTCTCCTCCAACTTGCCCAAACTCAGAGGACTCCAGGGGGGAGCGAGCAAAGGGGGGCTCTCCGGCAGACGCTGCAGTGGTCCCACAACGGGAAGGTCTTCAGCATCCTGAGCCAGGGCGCGCAGTACGAGGCGCCGAGGCGGAGAGGAGGCGCGCAGCAGGAGCGGCACGCGCAGCCGCGACCCGTCGCCATCATCCGGGATGAGGAGGCGAGAGCCCAGGACGCCCGGAGTCAGCCGGTTGTCCAGCAGCCGCTGCTCCAGAGGCTCCTGAGAGGCCGGCATCCTCCCCGTGAGGGCCCCAGAGCGCGCGCGGGGACGCACCAGGAGCGCAGAGCCAACGAGACCCAGGAGAAGGTGAACGCGACCAGGATTGAAGACATGATGGTCGGTGATGATCCGTACGACCCGTACAAGTCCAGCGACCCTGATAATCCTTATTACAATTATTATGATGCATATGAGAGACCGAGGCCCAGATCCAGACCTGGATATGGCACAAGGTACCATCAGTACGGTAAGAGTGCACTGAAGATATTTATTACACTGTCTTGAGAAACCTGCTGCACTTTATTCATGCGGTGCAGGTGTCTTCTTTTCTTTTGCAAATGCAGGTATAGTCCCCGACTTACGACGGAGTTCCGTTCCTACGTGGAGTCGTAAAGCGAATTTCGACGTAACTCGAAACATACGTCCAAACTCACAAACTGCACCTTATACGTACAGTACTGTATTTTACCAAGCACTTAGCCTATCCTAACACAGTACCCTACATAATTATCAAAAAACACATACATTTCAGAGCCATAATGAAGGGAAAAAAGAG